>OX578145.1:52293274-52548274 GCA_951213105.1 Amaurobius ferox
ATTCATTATGAAAAGTCTAATAAATTATCTCTTTTTTTATTGGGCGAATTTTGAGTAGTTTTATGTTTACAAAATATAGCTCTGAATATTTTATTTTCGGTCGAATTTTGGGTTTCTTTTAATAATGTAAAATGCGGCAGACGATTTATTTATTTACCTAAACTTCTAAAAGAATTCATTATGAACAGTTTAATAAAATCTCTCTCTTTTTTCATTGGACGAATAATGAGCTAGTTTTATGTTTACAAAAATCAGTCTTGAATTTAACTTTTCGGTCGAATTTTTTGTTTCTATTTAATAACGAACTTATTTTGAAAAGTTTTGATAAATGTGAATGTATTAAATCTGTTATTTTTATATATTAATAAATTAACAATATATTTTTTATGTAGAAATACAAATTAACATTTTGTAAATATTATTAGGCGAAGCAGGCGAATATTTTTTACTCGCCGCTTTAAAACATTTTTGTTCTCAGAATTCCTCCCAGACTAATGGACCGATTTTGGCCATTGAGGTTTTAAATTAAACAGGTTTTATCAAAAATGCGTCCGTTTCGAAATCACGTATTAATCGTGCACGTAAAGTCTGATAGATCCAGCTGAAGATTGGTCCTCATAGATTTAATATTAAAAGCAACATTTAAAATCATAATCCAATCCACTAAATAATGATTTCATTGTTGCAAATTAAAACCGTAACCATAATCCTTAAAGACAATTTTATTGTTTAAACAGCACGTAGAGCAGCAATTTTAATTGCAAACGAGAGCAGATTTCTGGGCTAGAATGCGAGACCACTAAACTAAGAGGAAAGCTGTGGCCAGGCAAATATGACCGAAATACCAGTTTTCGAGATTCCGATATTGAATGCCCGACCTGCCATTTTCAGCTTGTAAATTTTTTAATTAGCATGCTGAAAATGGTGAGGGCAAATGTGATTTAAAATATCTTGTCTCAGTAATATAATTTTACTTTTAAGATTTCATTGCCATTTAAATCAGAAATAATCCTAGAATAGAAAGTGATTAGTGATATCGCATAATATATCATGGAATTGGGATTTTCCCTACAGCGGTCACTAAATATAGTAACCAGTTTTTATAGCAATCAGCTTTTAGCAGACTCTGGTCCACCTGCCCCCTATTTTTCCGGTCTCACCTTCCCTATGAGTCAAAATGTGAGTAAAATTATAATCCCAGGTCGCCCAATGAAATAATTGTAAAAATTTATCAAACAGAAGCATATTTATTTCGTATATTCAGAGAAATAAAACATGGAGAATTTCGGGATATATTGAAATAATACGTATATATATATATATATATAATAGTTTGAAAATCCAATGATAGAATAGAGAGAAGTTGCAACTCAAAAATCCTAACTCAAAAAATTCTTACATATAAAATGAAGTATTAAAGAGAGAATCATCAATCAAATGAAAAAAAAATGTAAATTTCTAGTGATCAAGCTAAAGATAATCAACGGATATCGATGAAATGGAATTGATAATTGAAAAACAAATAAAATCCAAGCATTAAAGCTATACACGTGGATAAGCATTAGGCCTAAATAAATGAATTGCTCTTCGTAAATAAATGAAAAACTCTTCGCCATGTCCAAGTATTTAATCAAAATAAACACAAATGTGTGTTTCTGATATTAGAGATAGATAATATCTATGAACTCTAATAACTTGGACAACACACATAAAGATAGAAAAATAATAAAGGAAACAAGAATACCTGGAATAAAAAGCACTGAAAATGTGCTAACCATTGGAGCACAAAATGAAGAAACCAGTATTGCCAATCGCAAAGTTTAAAAGTAGAGATCCACTGTTGCCAATCGTGTGAAACAAATAACAGTAATGCTAAAATGCAATAAAAGGTGATATCCTACACTAAGAACTACAAAAAAATGTGGCGTATAGTCGAAAACAGTGAGGCTAATATATGTTTAAGGGTATGTATCTACAATGTAATTTTAAATCAAGAGAATGTTGATGCCTGGCCAATACAAGATACAAAGAAGAGAATTGATGAATATTCAGCTAATCCAAACTTTTTACGACACCATTTAATAAATATGCTGGATATTTATATAATTTGCTGGTAATTTTTAGATTATTTATATGCATAGCATGAAACATATATATATATATTAAAATAATTAATAAAAACGAACGTACAGAAGTGCAAATAAGTAAACATAGTATCAAACCGCGTGCAATATAATAACGTGTATTTAATAACAGAAAGTAAAAATTAACGAGGAAGGGCTGGAAAAGTAGAGCACGGAAAGGCCAGGATAAGGAAAATAAGTCAATGGATATTATATCTGCCAGAAACATCTTCAGGGGCACATTCTAGCCAGATATACTAAAATCCGTTGTTTCTATGATTGCATAAAAATACGTGGTTAAATTTTATGCAATCTGTGCGCAACAACAGAATAAACGAAATTAACAGAAAAAAGACCAAAGAGGACAAAATTCAACATAAAAACATAAAATACCACATAATTATGAAAAATATAGCGCACAAATGCACAAACATGCAAAAAAGAGTAATTCATAAGTCTGAAGGCCGCCAGCGAGAATAATCTTCATGGGAGTCCATCACGTGATCCAGCTTGAATGCTTACCACGCGAAATACTGCGATGGAATGAACAAGACCAGAGAGAGTGGAAGTAACATAAGTACATATTTCCGGTGAGACAAACCCAAGAGTTCAGAAACTAACCGAGAAGTGACCAACCACTACGATCGAAAATATTTAAAGTATGGATAACACTGTTTTTTGGAGCTGTAGCCTGTTTTTTTTTTATTTTTTTTTTAGATATCCGCCTTAACGGTTTTATTAGTGTTTTAAACTTTTTTCTTTACCCGCCGAGGCGGGTTTTTAAAATGTTGCACGTATTTTGTGTAACCGAAATTACTGTTTTTGTAATATTTGGAAATTTTTATTTTTGCCCTCCCGAGGTGTTTATTTTATGGTGTTTCCACTACTATCGAGTATCGTACTTATACTGCGACCTACAAATTAGGTCGGAAAATTGTACATATAGCATAGACTTTTGAGACGATTAATATGTGATAGTGTACACTTATTACAATCCAGGCGTTTAATGCGATATATATATACCGAAGAATTTTAATTTACTTGTTTTATATACCACATTTGCTCTGCCTCCCAGGCTGTATTTCGTCATGTTCATTCCGGTGCTTCTCGATATTTTTCATACTGCTGCGGTTGATCGCACTTACACGTGGTGAAAGAAGAAGGGTTCCTGCCTCATGGTAATACTAGATTTCCAAATTTTGTTATCTTCAATTTTTTCATCTTTTGGTGCCTGTAGTCGGAGTTTGGACATTTATAGTAATGTACTATTGCCCAATCTGAAACAGGCATTTGTTTGGGTTAATTAGAATTAAATACTCAGACCTGAAGATGAATTTAATTTTGGTTAATTTTTGAATTTGGGCCGGTACTGCTCTTTTCTATTATCGGTATTATGGCCGTGATTCTGCTTCTATGGTGATGTTAATATTTCCCGATTACTTGAATTGATTAATTATATTATTACATTTTTCTAATATACAATATATATATATGGTGGGATAATGGGGATACATTTATCCAAGTTTGCTAAATATATCACCAAGTGTTATAGATGAACGGGGAGAGGAGCATTTCTTATATACGAGAGGGTATGCCCGTCATATGACGGAATTAAGAATTTGCAAAACGTTACCTACCTCTCATTTAGCTTAAATTTTATCAATTTAGCGACATTTTCGTCTATTTGGTAATATTTAAAAACATCGCCAAGTTAGCGATATCCCTCTAAATTTTCCGCCAAGCGTTACAGACGAGATTCTAATATTGTTTCCTAAATATTGAGTTTTCATCAATTAGTCGACATTTTCATTGATTTAGCGTCATTTTTATCAATTTGCCGATGTTTTCATCAATTCGGCAACAACTGATAAAAGGCACTAAGTTACGATATTCCGTCAAATTCTTCTCAAAAATTTCACCAAGCGTTATGAAAGGAGAAATAGGTTATTTTTATAGTAATTAAATGTGAAATGTTGTACAAATACAAAACTATTACCCAAAGTATCTTTTCTCGCGAATAGAACGAGATAGATCCACGAGAGTGATGTTAATAAATGCATTGCATAATGTTACTTATAGTAAGTGAACACATTTTACAATAGTTAATATTTTTTACATGATTTTTTTTAAATGTGTGGCGATTGTGCGTCGCTAGTCCCGAGTCACGACCGAACTCGGGACCTCGTGCTTACAAGACCGACATTATAATCATAGAACAAAAGCTAGCTTCGGCTCCGTTCTTATAATTCGGGTATAGGTTCCAAGCATCTTTTGATCAGATGTCTTTGCTGCCGCACACTCCCCTACCTGATGAAAAGCCCGGGTCGAATTTCGGCGAGGAGCGGGCCGCCTCGAAAAACCCCCGCGTGTCCCTGTCCGAATTTCAGTTGAGGGGCTGAATGGCCGGGAGGCGTGTCGCCTCGGGCGTGACGTCAGTCGTGGTCAACCAGGAAGGGAGTGGCAATGCTTCTGACTCAGTGTGGTGCTGCCATCTCGTGTTGAGAGGTGAGATCGTTGGAGAGGAAGGTTGCGTGTTTCAAACGTCCAGTCTGCATTGTGGTGATTGAGTGTCGCCAGTCCCGAGTCAGGATCGAACTCGGGACCTTGTGCTTACAAGACCGACAGTATAATTATAGAGCAAAAGCTAGCTTCGGCTCCGTTCTTATAATTCGGGTACAGGTTCCAAGCATTTTTTGATCAGATGTCTTTGCTGCCGCAAATGTATTTGAACCATCTGCAATATATTCAGAACTGTTCATGCTAGAGTTCTGAAGATTATGCTAACTGATTTCCAATGAAAAATTACATAATAAATGATTATTTGCGTAACCTTATTTAAAGTTTTGATTTTTTGATGATTTTTTCAATATATCATTTGAAAATTTGGGGGTCTTCCAAACACACGATTGCGTTTAAAAACACTTGTCTTCTAATATTCAAGGATTGTAATTTTTGTTTCAAATTTCGAGCTCCATTAGTTTGGGAGATATCATTCCCAGAGTCTTACACAGACATCACCTCAAAATCGTTCGATTCGTGTTCAGGGATGTTTGAAACGTGCTCTCCCGTCGAAAACTCGAACCCCAATGTTCGCTCCTTCACAATATTTTCTTTATACATTTCTTCATACATCTTCATAATCCTATATGTATATAAGGAAAGTAAAAATGGAAAATGCCAAGGAAACAAACATACCTGACAGAAAGGCGAGTTAAGTTAAATGTTCCAAATAGCTCGTAATGAATAATTGGAAAATTATTTTTTGCTTTGAACCGTTCTCAAACCCAGTTTCAAACCAAATAGTCACATGCAATTTCTGGTCAATATATATATTAATATAAGTTATTGGCCAGTCATTGTGGACGATTGGCTGCAAAAGCCAAATTCAACTCACTCGACTTAAAAAGGATGAACGCCAGAATTTGATGAACAATCGAGTAAATTTCGATGTGTTCGATTAAAAAATTATAAAATAAAATAATATATGAGATACATATAAAGTAATTTTTGTATCCATAGACATCACAATGAATGCTTATAATTAATATAAGCAATTGAAAAGGAATTCAATAATTGAATTCATAAAATATTACACAAACTCTCCAAATTAAAGATGAGTACAAAAATTTCAAATAAATGTAAATTATACATCATTATATTCTACTCATAAAATTCGTTCATTTAATTTTGCAAATCATACAAAATTTATTGATTATTATTTTTATTTATCTTATTTATTTCAAACTCTCAAAATGAGATCCAGCTTAAATTCTATTTATTATAAAAGAACTCTAATCACGATTTTATGGTGTCGTTATCTATGAACAGCACATATTACTGTAACTGTAGATGATAATATCTATATGTATTTACAAATGACGATGCAGCTACAAAATTTGAATGCATGACCTTTGCACGCACCCGGAAATTAGCCAGCAGAACACATTTTGCATACCAGCATTTTTTAACAAGGTAACATTTTTAAACAATAAACATTAACATTTTTTAACAAGGTATGTAAAACGGTCTGTTCTTTGCAGAGCCTGTATCCCCGCGTTACGAATTTGAGAAATAAAATCGAAATAGCCAAATTTTGAAAAATGAGTCGACGGCATTATCTGAGTAAGGTCAAGTGGTGGGAGGTGATAGACGGAAGTTGCGCGAGCCCTAAATGTCAATTGTTCCGTCATTTGATGCCTGTGGAACGCGATATAAAACTGAAGGAACAGTATGGCGAAGACCAGTAAATGGACGTCCAAGGGTCTCAATCGCTCAAGATGACAGTCCATATGAAAACGTTATGAACACGTTTTATTATTGTAAATTAACGTATAATAAAATAAATTGAAATCTCGAAGATTTGGTCATTCCATATTTTCTCCAAAATATTGTCCATTATAATCCAAATGATTGCCCATTATAACAGTAATTTAATATAGTTTAAGAAATTTAAGGAGTAGATAGTTTAAGAAAATGTTTTAAGAATATTTATTCACTTATAATAGTTTAATGAAATTAAGGATTTGCACTACCTCTGGATACGGCACCGATTATAGTCGAAGATGATCTCAGTTATCGCTTAATGATATCTCTAACAGTCTATGTCTTCATTAAAAGAAAAACTTTAGAGCTTCATCTTCAAACTGATATTGTACCTAATGAGAAATGATCTTTTGACGCAAAAGGAGAAATCTTTCGCACTACCATTAGGAGTTTCGTTGCAGTAGCAAATGAAACCAATAAAACTGCTTCTGCCTTCACAGTTGTCGAAGTTTTGTTTCCAGAATGAATTTCTAGCCGTAGGTAGTAGTGATATTAAGGTTGATATCTACATTTGAGCAGCTAACATTAATTATAGGCTATGTTTGATTAACATGGAATGAATATATCGTATTTTCAAATGGTTATTGAAAAGGTAGTCTGTGACGATATAACTTCGAAAACTACACATAATAATTGTCTAACGTGCTTTTGCTAATATTTTTCCACCAGAAGCTCTCTGGTAACATAGTAAGCTGAATATTTGCACTTTTATAGAATCAACCACGGGACAGAAAGTATCGGAACCAGGGTTCAGATTTTTCTCCTGGTGGGGGACGAATATGGGAGTGTTAGAAAATACTTTTTAGACCCTCCAGAAGCACCTCTGATATCCCAGAAAAAATAATTTCACACTTATAGTATAATCCACGTACTACCGAAACCTCATTGAGTCGGATTTCCGACCCCTCCTCCGAGGGGAGGGGGTTTGGACAGAATCTGACTGAGCCAATGTGAGTATCAGTCACCTATTTTCGATGCTAAGAAATGTACATTGTTAAACAAAATAAAATTTGCGGGAAAACTTGCTAAAATATTTGCAGATATAGTCGATAACTGCAATATCAGATTGGTATACAAAATACGTCCACCCGTCCAGAAATACTGACCCAGAAGACTGTTATAGTATCGAACGTGACATAGTTATAGTATCGAACGTGGGGCAGAATATGACTGAACCAATAATGGATTAAGATGATTATTTGCTGTGTTAATCGCTGTCCATTACTAAACCGAATAGAACTTGCAGGTCAACCCCACCCAGAAGTCTTGACCCAGAAGATTGAAACTCGGCATTGTTATAATATTAAACGTGGGACAACATCTGACTGAGCCAATATTCGAATAAAATGACTATTTTCGATGTTAAGCACTGTGCATTGTTAAAGAAAATAGAACTTGCTGGGAAACTTGCTAAAAAGTTGTAGGAATAGTTGACAATCACAGTGACATCAGATTGATATGCAAAATACGCCCACCTCTTCTAGACGCCTTCACCCAGAAGACTGAAACTTGGCGCAGTTATAAAATCTGACGCGGGACAAAACCTAACTGGGCCAATGTTCGATTAAGATGACTATTTTCGATGCTAAGCACTGTACATTATTAAACAAATTGCAATTTGCAGGACAACTTCATAAAAGTGTTTGCAGGAATAGTTGATAAGTGCAGTAACATCAGATTGATTTGAGAAGCAATTTTATGGAAACAAACTCTTATCGGTCAGAGTTCATATGATCAAGCCAAAACTTTGTCATTGTAATTTCTGGTTATGCTGTACTATACAGCACGTCCATGGATGCACTGCCCGCCAGAAATACAAACATGGACTCCGTTATCTGAAATGGAACCATCATTTTTTTGAAACACTTGTGTAGTTGGGCTTTTGAATTGAGAATCCAATTTTTAAATTTTTTATTTTTTATTGAAATGTCTACAATTTTACGAATTTGTGCTTAATAAATTACACTTTTCTAAACTGCATTTCAATAAAAAATATTTAGATGGGATCGAAATCTGAGTGTCTTAATTTTTTTTTTAATTTTAGATTTTTGAATCAATATTTGATAGTTGGATCATACAGGGTTATAAGGTGACTAACTGTGGCTGATAAATCTGAGTGTCTTAATTTTTTTTTTAATTTTAGATTTTTGAATCAATATTTGATAGTTGGATCATACAGGGTTATAAGGCTTACTAACTGTGGCATCTAGTTATGTAATTCTTATGCTGTTGTATAGAAAATTCCTATGGCCCACACAATGAGACCAGTGGAGACCCCGTAGTCCCTGTTTTGGGGGAAGGTTAGGCGATTCATTTCAGGTCCTTCTGCAGATAGGGGAAAAGGCAATTAGAAAGTCGCAGAACGAGTCAAATTCAGTACAAAAATGATTTAGTTCCATAACAAAAGATGGAATGGGACGGGGCTGCATCCTCCAGAACATAAAAATATTGAAAAGCAACAAGGTAACTGTATGTGAATACGTAACAGATCATTCACTGCATAACAGACAATTTTCTTCCCTTAAATACACCGAGGGATGGAGAATTCGCATAAATTGCGGAAACAATCGTCCAATAGAAAACCTGTATGCAAATGTAATGGATTTGCATAAGTAGCAAAGCGTTTAATTCCCGTCACTGTTTCACGAAGGGATGTCATACTTCCCTCGCATGTCATTTGTGTATTCTGCGGAATAAACATAAAACACGACATTTCAACTTTATGTAAATATGTCCCGGACACAGTGAATCAGACAGCTTTACGCTTTTTTCTCATTTGGAGTGTACCTTTCCATCTTTTCCTATGTAACTAGAATTTGTGTTTAAATTTGATTCGCTCTACAATTTTCTAATTGGTTTTTTCCCCTATCTGTAAAAGGGGCCGAGATGTTTCCCCTAACACCTCCAAAACTTGGTGCCACGAGATCCCTCCTGGTGTCATTGTGGGGTTTTCTATACAACAGTACAAGAAGTACATAACTAGCTACCTTAATTCGTGAGCTATTTGCGCGAGGAGGAACTTTCCTCGTAAGTCTGTATATGAAATGCTAAGGAACTCAAAGTTAATGTCCAAACGTACAAAAACTAAATATATTATCATGCCATTTAAGAGTTCTACGTCAAAGTTGCTGATAAAATATTTCTCAATTATTGTCAAATAATTTACTAACACTCTACTTCCCAGAGAACAATCTACTTGTTAGAGAACAATCTCCTTTTCTCCTGAACCCAATATCGCATCTGAAGAGAAATGTACGTTTCAGAGGAAGTGTGAAATCTTTCGCCATTTCGAGATTTGATGTGAGAAACGGCAAATAAAACCAATAAAGCTGGTAATGGGCTGGCTCCCAGTTGTCATAGATGGAACGAATTTTCCGTCTTGGAACACATGGGCGCAAGGATAAATTTTTTCTTCTACATCTGGTGATTGTGAATTTTGAGACGTGGGCTTATATGATGAATGGATACTTTAGAATAAATATATTTAAAATTATACATATTTTGCTAAATTATATTTTTTATATACCACTTCTACTAAATAAACTGATCGGAAAAAAACGTCAATTATAAAGATGGAGAGCATTGCGGAATTAGATTTTATATCCCAAAAAATATGGAAAGGAACACTAAAAACCAGTGTATATAATCTAACCCCCCTCCCCTCTCCTGAAATATAAAGTTGGACATTTAGATAACGTTGCGCAATAAAATGGGCATAAAATACAGAATAGTTACTTTAAAGAACAATTCATGCTGGCACGCGTAAAATAAGATATCTTAGCATTATTTTTCACGTCTCCACGTTTACGATTTTCAACGCAAATTAATAGAATTGTCTCTTTCAAAATCGTTATAGAATTATTTTCCATCTTTTGTGGAGGATAAAAATGGTTTGTACTAATTTTGAAACTCTGTATATAACTTCGTAATTAATTTAGCTCTAAATCGAAGCCAGCCTTGTATCTCACTGAAAAAAAGGGGTCAGTCTCCCGAAAGTATCCTCATTCTGTAGCGCTATAGAGGTTTCTTATACGTATGCCTAAAATACCTTGGCAGTAAAAATCCTTGGCAGGTTTTCAGTTGGCCATAAAAATATGATGAGGATGAAGAAAATACATAATACGTAATTAAATAAAATCAGGTTACAATTGGTTAGCACTCATATACTCAACCATAATTGAAAAATTGTCCGATTCGTTTTTATGGATTCTTAAAATATGAAGAATTATCAAAGCCTTAGAATTCTGTATTCGACCCCAAAACAATATTTTCTCCTTTCAAATAGACAAAAAGTTGCATTATTAATTACATTAATACATATCATTTATTTTAGGAACCAGATCACAAGTACTTATGATATAAATGAATAATTAATAAATAGAAAATATAAAAATCGTATGCAAAATGAGAAATGTTATAAAAATATTTTACACTTACACCCAAAACCAGACTGCTATATGGGAATTAAAAACTAAAACTCGATATTTTATTTTATTGGTAACTTCAAGCCTTCGGTAATCAGCCCAATCGTTTTAAAAAAATCTCTGGTATTCTTCAGTAAGTCGCTACTTATTGCGTCGAGAGAGAATAATGAACTACAGCTGACTATGTTTCGAGTATGTTATAAGCCGCCTCTGAGTGCGTTATAAGGAGCAATCCACTGCCTAAAATTATAAAATTGTTCTCTCAAAAATTAAAGACAAACATTCTTGTTAAATAAGATTCAAACGTTTGGAATTTTTGTTAGAATCGTTTGGTTTCTGCATATGTAGGCAGAGAAAAACATGCCTACATATCCAATTTTAATCACAGAGCTGTAAAATTAAGGACGCTTAAATCATGCATTTTATTTAGTAGTTTATTTATTACAACTGTATATCAACTACTCCTTGGCTGAGATGTCGTTACAGTTAGTCGCTGATATCCCAACATAGGCTTCTTTTATTTTGTTTTTCCATTTAATGCCAAATGGTTCGAATACGCTTAAAATTTCGCTTAAAAATTGTAATTTTAAAATCAAATCTATTTACAGAAAATACTTAGAGCAGTTTCGGGGCCTGACATGAACTATCTACATTTCAAATTTCGCAGCTGTAAGTTGGTTAGTTTATCTGCTACGGCGCTCGCACGGACATAAATATGCATTACTTAATTTTTATTATTATAGAGATAAAGGAATGGTTCTCCTGAATCTTAATTTTTTTGCTAAATTTGAATAAATGTTGGTAGAAAACTTTTATCTTCATGGAAGTAGCTATAGTAAATTTATTCCTATAATAATCCGTGGCGAAGTATCGGGGAAATCAAAGTATGCAACCCAACTAACTTTTATCTCAATTATATATTATTCGAAATTATTTTATAAAAAGTTTTATATGTAAATGAACGAATGGGGAAACGGACTTAGGTTTGCTCCGACTGGCCCCAGTTCTTGTGCAGGCTTAATTTTCATGACACATTTATCGAAATCTTTACCCCGTCAAGTGATATTGCATTGAGAACGAAACTGAAAAGTTCTAAGCAACTCTAAAATATACAAGCGTATGTGCGTGTGTATTTAACTTTAAAACCACCTACCTAATATGATGTGGGTCCTCCTCTTGTCACCAAAAGAACCTTTATCCGACTAGACATACATGCAACGACATTTTGGTAGGTAGTAGTTGACATTTCATAACATGTCTGTAAGAGAAGATCCTGCAGTTCTTGTAAATTACGGTGTTGGGGTGATGCAGTTCATAAACGTATCTCCAAGTCCAAATATTCGATAGGATTCATGTCTTGTGAATTTGGGGGCCATGTCAATAATAAGATGATGATTATTGGCCAATAGCCATGATAATTTGCCCACTGCAGGCGTTTACGATGAATGGCGGTGATCAGGACACACAAATGGGTCTGCGGTTACGGAAACCCATATTTAACAGTGTACAATGAACTATGTGAATGGGTGATGTCCTCCACATTATCTCTCCTGCTTCTGTGGACAAGATGAGTACACCTCCGCTGACCTCCGATATCATTGAGCCGTGGCCGTTCCACGCCTTGTCGATGGCTTGAAGTGTCACTTGTTTCGACCATCTTTGATAGATACTAACTACTACATAACGTGAACAAACTACCGGCATCGTCGTTTATAAAATGCTCTTATCTAGGACATAACGATCTGCCTTTTTGTCAAAATCCGATCCTTTTTCTATGTTGTAGTACAACGAAGCACCGACTTCAAGAGCATCAACCCAGGTTTCACTTATCAGATTCCTGACCTTGACACGTGCCGTACTTTTGCTGCGGCACACCCATTTGCATATTGCGCATTAAGTTTTAATGGTTTGATCTCCTCATAATAACTCGTCAGTATATATATATATATATATTCATATATGCATATATATATATATATATGTATATATATATATGTATATATATATATATATATATATATATATATATGTATATATATATATATATATATATATATATATATATATATATATATATATATATATATATATATATATATATATATTGACGTTTTATCGAAACCTATTCATAAACTACGGTAAATACTAAAAAAACCATCACTAGCATATCTGTTACAAATAAGTAACTATAGATCAAGTCTAAGGATACAAATGGTAGGTAACTATAATGGAATGGGGATGAGGGGAATATTAGTATACATAAATCCCAATTAAACAGGTATATATATAAATATATATAAAATGGAAAAGCAAACATATCAAAAATGATAAGAGACAATAATAATTTGCTCAAGATTAAAGATCAAGACATGGAGAATGTATTCTGTCCACAAGTGACCGTTCTAAAACTGAGAGGTGATTTGTGTAATTTTGGAACCAAAGTAATATACGGAAATTTATAAAATTTAGAGTTAATATTTAATTGTGTATATAGTTTAAGCATTTTAGTTTTGATTTTGATAGATTGATTATTAATGGGTTTAAAAATATGATTATTTTTTAAGTAATTCTGTAGCAGAGAAACATAATATTTTTTACAAATAATGGTATAATTATTAGATGCTTTATCTACTTAAGTTATGACAAAATGTTGTTCTAGTTCTTTAATAGCATATAGCAGTTGATTATAAGGATAACTAGGCTTCGTAAATTTGATGTTTTTTAATAACAATTTTAAGAAGATATAGGGTAGTATACTTCCATAGATGAAATGCTTCAATAGGAATGGAATGTGAACAAGCTTGATGGTATATGAATTTATCAAACTCAAAAGATAAAAACT
Source organism: Amaurobius ferox (assembly GCA_951213105.1). Classification (NCBI taxonomy): domain Eukaryota; kingdom Metazoa; phylum Arthropoda; class Arachnida; order Araneae; family Amaurobiidae; genus Amaurobius; species Amaurobius ferox. The sequence goes on from OX578145.1 coordinate 52,306,987, forward strand.
GAAGAAGTTTGGGGTGATGACAGAATGGAATGCGAAATTTAGACCCTTTATTCATAATGGTATCCCTAAGTATATCATCCTGAACATCCCTAAGATCCCCAGTTATAATGTGTCTATGAGATGAGTTGACATAAGGAATAAAATTCTTATCACTGCATACACATGATGCAACATGATCGGAGTTTAATGAACTAGAAATTTCATTGTAATTGCAAATAGTTCTAACAATTGGTAAATTATACTTGAAATATTTTTGTATTTTGATATCACTTACTGGTAACAAGTGTTGATGTTTTGTATATAAATTATTAAAGTCAAGAGAATTAAGAATTGGATTTTTAAAAGAAATTACACAGTAAGCTATTTTAGTAAGTGGGTGAGGAGAATGGTGTAGGTGGAAATTTAAGAAATTTGTACGAGAAAAATGTAAATCATAAAATAAATGTTTAAAATGCTCATGATAATATAAAAACAACTAAATTCCATGCAATAATGCTATACACGTGAATAAGGACTAGGCCTAAATAACTGATGTGTTCTTTTCAAAAAAACTCTTCGTCGGTTCTAAGTATTTAATCAAAATGAACACAAAATATGCATATTTTTGAAGAAATAGATATATTATATCTATAAACCATTTCTACTTATACAACAGACATAAAGATAGAACGATTATAAAAGAAACAAGAAAACCTGGATTATAAAATACTGAAAATGTGCAACCACAGGAGCCGAAAATATAGAGACCAGTGTTGCCAATTGCGAAATTGAAAAGTAGAGATCCGCCGTTGACAATCGTGTGATATATATATATATATATATATATATATATATATATATATATATATATATATATATATATATATATATATATCCGAGTAAAAACGAAGAAACGTCAAAACGTTGAAGCGGGAGATCCAAATGCTATATTCTACGGATATTTTCTACTCTGGAGATGTGAGCAGCTTTGCGCCTGTCCATGAGTGGTATTTTGATTTTTGTCGTCGATTAGCGTAAGTGATAATTTCGAATTTGAAACTCACTTGTTGTTCTTAATGTTATATATATATATATATATATATATATATATATATATATTCCCGTACCACCAATCTCTCGGAAGGACTTACGGACCCACATATTTAACGGGATCGTACTCAGAGTGAACACTTCGGCAGTGGCGGGAATCGAACCCTGACCTACCCAGTGCAATTCCCGAGCGCTAAGCACTGGGCTAGATTTCAAATGGTTGTACCTTTTCAACTAATTCAAATTATAAGAAATCTTGCTCAAGTGTATTGTACAGGCATGCGAAGCTCCTCCGTAGCAAATTTCGCTACTGTCCGATGATTCAATTTTTCGCTACAGACGACAAACGTGACAGAAATACAATCATCTTTTATCCAGTAAGATTCCCATCAAACAACTTATTTAACATACACGCGTCATCAAAGGCGAATTTTATAAAACATTATCATAAATATCGGAAAATGTATCACATTGACTGCATCAAAAGTAACTTTTGCCAAACAATTCCATTAAGTTTGGGGTACGAAAAGTTTTGTACTTCAGAACATGCTTTAAAGTGTAAGCTATTGGTGGCACATCATTTATCAATGTGACGTATAATGTCTGCGATCATTCGATACTTTCAAACCTTTGTACTGTTTTGATATTTCCACCGGAAGCATTTGCGGTACATTTGCAACAAATGGCATTAATGGTCTTGGTGAGGTTTGGAACTGAAATCCAATACTTGAGAAAGTTATTTTTCTTTATTTTTTCGACAAGTACGAGAAAGCTTTGAGACATTTATCGATATATTTCTTGTTTTGAAAATGACAATTGAATCTGGTTTATGTCTTTCGATTATTTGCAATGGTTATTAAATAAAATAACAATTTTAAACAAGCATCTTGTAATTGAATTACGATTTTTTTAAAGAGTTAGGACTGTCTTAGTCTGTTTAGCACAGTTGGTGGAAAGCGTGTCTTGGAATTAAGAAATCAAATATTACTTTCCCTATACTGGGTGAGTCGGAATTGTTTTTACAAAAGCAGAGGGGTGATAGTACCCCACCACACGAGCAATAATTACCATGGAACATAGGATCGCATTGCACTCAGAGAGGCAGAAAAGAGTAAAATTAGAATACGAACCTGCACGTACGCCAGTGTTGGTAAAGCGAATGAACGATATCAAACGTTGCATAAACAGATTTATTGTGCAGCGACAAACTCACAGCAAGTGCTCAAAGTGGCTACCACGCGTGTCGTTGTACTGTTCACACCGGCGAAGGAATGACTGACGCATCTTCTCGAAGATTCCGGGTGTTGTGTTAATGTGGTCTGCGGCAACAACGATGCTCGCGACGAGATCTTCCGCCGAGTCCACAGGTGTCTCGTACACTAAAGATTTCATATGGCCCCAGAAGAAAAAGTCCAGTGGGTTGAGGTCTGGTGAGTGAGGAGACTACGCCACAGGTCCGCCATGTCCGATCCAGCGTGCGAGATATGTGGCATTCAAGACGTTCCGGACCGTGATGGAAAAGTGTGCTGGGGCTCTATCGTGCATGAACCACATGTCGCTCTGAATGGGGAGCGGAACGGCCTGCAATAAACGGGCAGCACGTGTTCTAAAAAGATGCGGTATAATGCGCCGGACAAACGGTCTGGCAGGATGTACGAGCCGACCAGGTAATCACCTAGGATACTTGTCCAGATGTTCACGGTAAATCGGTGATGGTGTTTACGATGGGTTGTGCAGTGGGGATTCTGCTCCCTGGACATTTGCATACGGTAACTGCGTTCATGTCTGGCGTAGAAGATACTACGTAAGCATGTACACAATGACGTCCGAGGCGCTGACTCTTCATGCTCGGTTCGACGCGCCTCTTTTCTGCCTCTCAGAGTGCAATGCGACCCTATGTTCCATGGTAATTTTTGCTCGTCTGGTGGGGTACTATCACCCCCCCCCCCCTGCTTTTGTAAAAGCAATTCCGACTCACCCTGTATGCACAATAGAAGGTATAAGGAAAGTATTGTAGTGAGTCGGAAATTCGAATTCGAGTTTTTGACGGAACAGCACGTTTCAAGCATCCCTGAACTTGAATCGATCGTTTTGATGTGATGTCTGTATGTGTGTGTGTGTGCCCGTGTGTCTATGGAGACGATAACTCAAGACTAAATGGAGCGTTTCTAATGAAATCTGGGATAAAAATTGCAACCAGTGAATACTAGAAGCCTATTAATTGTAAACGCAATCGAATGTTCGGAAGATAACCATATTTTCGAATTGAATTTTAAAAAAAGTCATAAAAGATAAGAAAAATAAGAAACTTCACTAATGTGGAATAAATGATAGTTTTTTTATGTAATTTTTCATTACAAAACGATTGACATAAATTTTAGAAAGCTAGCATGAACCGTTCTCGAGATATTGAATCTTTGTTAAATAAATTTATTACAAAAATTACATAAAATTGAAATAAAATATTAACTGTTTTGAAATACTCTAATAATGAATAATTTACTTTCTGTAATATTATACGATACATTTTTTTAACATCATTCGCATGGATCTAGTTGGCTCCATTCACGAGAAAAGATATTGCACTGAATTTGCAGTTTTATTTCAAATAATTATCTCTGTTATTTTGTGCAATTAAAACTCAATATAATGGATTGAGAAAGAGAAAAAAAAAGGAATTGGAGTGTGTAGGTAAAGTCATGTGCTGTCCACATCAGATTTTTTAAATGATGTGTAACATGCATATAAGTTACCGTCTCATAGATTATTGGATCTTTTGAGTCAAAAGTTAAAATGAAATTAGAGTCAAAAACTAAAAAGACAGTCGAGTCAAAAACTAAAATTAAAGTAGAGTCAAAAGCTAAAATGAAAGTAGAATCAAAAGCTAAATAGAAAGTAGAGTCAAAAGCTAAAATGAAAGTAGAGTCAAAAGCTAAAATGAAAGTAGAGTCAAAAGCTAAAATAAAAGTAGAATCAAAAGCTAAAATGAAAGTAGAGTCAAAAGCTACAATGAAAGTAGAGTTAAAAGCTAAAATGAAAGTAGAGTCAAAACCTAAAAAGAAAGTAGAGTCAAAAGCTAAAATGAAAGTAGAATCAAAAGCTAAAATGAAAGTAGAATCAAAAGCTAAAATGAAAGTAGAGTCAAATGCTAAAATGAAAGTAGAATCAAAAGCTAAAATGAAAGTAGAGTCAAAAGCTAAAATGAAAGTAGAGTCAAAAGCTAAAATAAAAGTAGAGTCAAAAGCTAAAATGAAAGTAGAATCAAAAGCTAAATAGAAAGTAGAGTCAAAAGCTAAAATGAAAGTAGAGTCAAAAGCTAAAATGAAAGTAGAGTTAAAAGCTAAAATGAAAGTAGAGTCAAAAGCTAAAATGAAAGGAAGACACTAAACGGTTGAAATATGGAAGATGACTCTATACTGAGAGTGAAATTGTTAAATTAGTAAAATATAAATATTATTTTCTTACATATTATACTTGACTCTTCCACTTGAAATTTTAAGTTATGGTCGCGTGAATCCATGTCAAAAAGCGCAACAATTTGCAATCATTTAAAATGATGTTGCTTCACATTATGGGAAATTGCATAAGATGGAAAAATATAAAAAAAATGCTCATTCTGTTTAATTATATCTGAATGAAAAAGCAAATGACGTTGTATATTAATTATCCTCTTAGGTATAGCGTGTTATGTCGTGCTTTGGATTTGTATTAAAATTTATCTAAAAAATAATAGCGAATGTCACGAAATTAAAAATAAAATTGCGTGTTTCTTGTGCTGTACTTCTTACACAGCATTTTGGAATCATAAATCATAAAAGATTAAAAAAAAACAATACACTCACCTACAGTATATTTTAGAACCTGAGACATATATTTATGTCAGATGCATGTTTTTGCTTAATTAAAACACCACCGTCTTTTAAATTTAATAAGGAGAAAATGCGAGATTAAAAGTAGACAATTACACAGCGCGAGGTACAAATAGGCAATTACAACGCAAAGTGCAGATATTATGTAGTTCTAAAGATGTTCCATTGCAAAAGCGACAATCCATAATTTAGTTTGTTGAAGACACAAGTGGATTTAAAAAAAATTTTGTAGAGACAGTTAATTAAAAATATTATTACCATGAATCACTGCTTTATTGTACCTAAAAATAAAGTATATATGAAGGGAAAATATCGTGATAGGGTCGGCAAATACTACTCTTAAGTTTTGATGGATTACACGTTATTTAGGCGTACCTGTATACGTATATATATATATATATATATATATAATTGAAATCAAAAAAGAGGATCAAGTTCAAGGGAGGGGAAACCAAATACAATGCATACAATAGCAGAGGAGGATTGCGACTCCTCAATCCTGTTTAAGGCTGCTTTTCTAGCCCGGTCAAACGCTCACGGAACCAATGCATTGCAAAGGTTGATCCCCCATACATTCCTAGTCAGAAGCACCCGTGGCACGTATGGGGGATCAACCTTTGCAATGCATTCGTTCCGTGAGCGTTTGCCCGGGCTGGAAAAGCAGCTTTAAACGGGATTGAGGAGTCGCAATCCTCATCTGCTATTGTATGCATTGTATTTGGTTTCCCCTCCCTTGAATTTGATCCTTTTTTATTTCAATTGTATATTTACTTCGGATTGAAGAGCAGCATTTGCGCCTGTTCCTTGGTAATATTAATTTACATCTTCGTGATTGCGTATTGCACTTGTTGTTATTGTATATATATATATATATATATATATATATATATATATATATCATTTAAGTATAGATATATATATACTTAAATGAGGTCACAATCCCTCATTGGCCATTTTATTGCACCTAGCCTGTATGTTTTCCTTTCGTTCTTGTTTTCATCTAGATCGTATGGTTTTCAGGGATATTGTCTTTTGAATTTATATATATATATATATATATATATATATAGGGCAAATAGAAAACTTCCCCCCTAAAGCTTCATACGCCTCCCCCCCCCCCCCCCGGCCAAAATGTTCTGAAAGAAATACTGGTACCTGATATTAGATTTTCTTCACTGTACCTCTACAAATAGTGGTTCGATGGCAGTAATATTTACAGCGATTCATTTAAATAGCCTTTATAACATGTTCATTGATTATAAGCGAGATTTAAAAATTCCGATTATTATTATTGTAGTTCCATGAATTAACTTTAAAGCTTTATTTAGTCACATCAGATAATTTGAATTATGTATCAAGAGGCACGATGACAACTGATTAAAAAAAATGAAACATCTGATAATATCGATTATTTCTGTCACTACCAACAATTTCTGTTCTTTGCTGTATCGTTACTGCGTGTTTTCTTAAAGTCAATTTACGTTTGTTTTTTAACTAGAAACAAAATTGCATGAAACATTATTATCATCACACTACACGTGCACACATTTCATCCCCCCCTCGTTTCTGCCCTAGTAGATAAGAGGGGGGGGGGGGTTGTTGCGATGCGCTCTTTTAAATTTTCTTCAGATCCCAAAATTTCTGATTTTTAGAACATTATATTCTGGTTTTGTTTTTCATTGTGATAATTAAATTTAGTATCTTGAAAACTATTGTTAACATATGCGAAAATATTCAAATTCTTACTATATTTCTTCTGTGCAGAAATGAAGCAAGATATTGTCGTTTTTCATTTTTAGCAAAATCTTTTTTGTTGCTGACTCAATTACGCACAAACAGTTTTTTTGGAAGTTGTACTTTTTTTTCTCATAATACAAATTTCTAACACATTTCTTGTTATCATATATATTTTTTATCTTTTCTTACAGATAGTTCCTTGAGCCACAGTTTTCCTCTGAAATGTGAAGGAAATATTTTTTCACAAAATGATGAAGAGTATTTTTATAGTTGACTGAATTCCCAAATTAGTTCATTATAGATAGTCTAATATAATATATCCGTTTCCATTGGATAAATTTTAAGTAGTAGTTTTATGTTAACTAAAACCATTTTTGAAATAAAATGTTTGATCAATTTGGTTTATTTTCAATAATCAACTTATATTAGAAGGTATTTGTTGAATATAAAATTAAAGCTGTTATTTTTATTCTTTTATCTTACACAATAAAAAAATCTGATGTGGGCAGCACATGACTTTTCTTACATAATGCAATGAATTTACTACTTTTACAGTAAAAAAAATAAGTTATTCTTATAGTAGATACTTATATTATTGCCAAGATACTGAATGTTCGTCAATTATTCTTAATTTTCATTGATTTAGCGTCATTTTTATCCATTTGGCAAGATTTTCGTTAGCTTGGAAACATTTAAAAAAGTCGTCAAGTTGGCGACATTTCACCAAATTCCTCGCCAAAATCTCGCCAAACGTTATGGACGGAGAAATAAAGTATTCTTATAGCAGATAAATGACTATGGACATTCAAATACAAAGGTATTACTCAAAGTATCTTTTCTCATGAATGGAACAAGCTAGATCTACGAGAATGAGGTCACCAAATTTATCGCATGATATTACATATGGAAAGTGAACATGTTTTTCAAAGGTTAATATTATTTTTTAATTTACGAGATTTTTTGATAAATTTATTTGAAAAATGTTCAATATCCCGAGAACGGTCCATGCTAACGCTCTAAAGTTTATGTCAATCGTTTTCTAAGGAAAAATTACATAAGAAATGTCTATTTGCGTAACTTTATGGTTTTGATTTTTTGATGATTTTTTAAAAATTTTACTCGAAAATTTAGGGGGAGAGTTCTGGACATTCGATTGTGTTTAAAAACAACAGGCTTCCAGAATTCACGGATTGTAATTTCTTTACCAAATTTAATTCGAATCGCTCCATTTGTTCGTGAGATATCGTCTCCACAGATTCACTGACACACACACACACAAAGACATCACCTCAAAAATGTTCCATTCGTGATCAGGGATGCTTGAAACGTGCTCTCCCGTCGAAAACTTGATACGAATTTTCGACCCCGTCATAATACTTTCCTTATACAAGGGAAGTAAAAAGTCAACAAGGAAAGTTCCTTATACAAGGAAAGTATGTATACAAGGAAAGTAAAAAGATGTCTTTGTAGGTGTATGTGCATCTGTCTGTCTCTATCGCCTGTTGTGGTAAATTGATGATTCCGACTATGGTGAAATTTGGTAGAGAGGTACTTAAAGCCGCCGGACGATACGACTAGGCGATATTTTTTTAATTAGAATTAATTTTATCAATTATCCTATGTTGCAATATGATTTTGAGCGATTTTCGCACAAATCGGTTTCATAGTGATAAAACAATCAGAGTGTCTATCTTAGAAAGAAAGTTCTTCCATATTTTCATTGATGCTAACAATTTTTGAACCAAATTATTGAGATAATTCCTTCCTATTTATTTATTTATCTTTAAATACATCAAGTTATGTATGTTTTATTTTTTATTTCCTTATGTCGCCGTATCTAGAAATGAAAGATTGGCAAAATTTTATAGTTTGGCAAAGTATAGTTTGACTTTCCTTAAAGACATAAATTCATGTTCTCTTTTCTTTTTCTTAAACAATTTATTAAATTGGGTTTACTTGCACAAAATAGCGTAGATAATTGTTTGAAATTAGACTGAATTTGCAGTTTCAATTCTATTTTCGTTTTCCGTTAGCGTCTGAACGTTTTCAGAGGCGACGTGTTAAAAATGCGACTAAAACTAAATTATTTCATTATGTCTGTTTCTAGAGCTGCTATGGGGTTGATCTAATATACATAATATTTGATGACAAAAATAATACTTTTGTAGTCAAATATTATGTATAAAACTAGAATTTTATTGATTATTGATAATCAATTGATAATTTGAGCATACGTAGTCTTTAATTTTAGATTTTGATTATTTTGGGGGATATTTCGTAGAAAAAAACGACAGATTCTTTTTTTGCGAATCGTACGAAAATCTAAATAGCTGTAGGGCAACTCACAACTAACTTATCTACCATATTTTGTGACAATTAGTCAAATAGTTTTTCAAATAGGGTAGATACATACATTGCATACATAGAGAGCGAGCGAGCGAGAGAGAGAGAGAGAGAGAGAGAGAGAGAGAGAGAGAGACAGACAGACAGAGAGAGCGAGAGGGAAAGAGAGAGAGAAAGGGAAAGAGATAGAAAGAGAGATAGAAAGAGAGATAGAAAGAGAGAGAAAGAGATAGACAGAGAGATAGAAAGAGAGAGAGAAAGAGAGGGGGAGAGAGAAAGAGAGAAAGAAAGAGAGAGAGCGAAAGAAAGAGAGAGATCGAAAAAAAGAGAAAGATCGAAAGAGAGAGATCGAAAGAAAGAGGGAGATCGAAAGAAAGAGAGAGAGCGAAAGAAAGAGAGAAAGCGAAAGAAAGAGAGAGACCGAAAGAAAGAGAGAGAGACGTCACTCTAAAAATATTTTTTGGGTTCTAGATTACTCCAAACGTGCAGATCCGTCGAAAACACGAGTTGTTACTTTTAACAAGATCCCAGTACTTTCTTACACATTACCATGTATTGTGGAGAAAGTAATATTTCCTATTAAGCGAAATTTTCTTGACAGGGTGAAATAATTTTAAAAAGAAACTGACAAATGATTCACTTCTTATTACAACCATATGATTGCCGACTGCTAATGGTAATGAAATATAGATATATTTTAAAGGCTAGAATTACGTTAACATTTCGAAAATGTTTGGAATTTTTACGCCAGTATTGCAATAAAAACTGATGACCCTTCCCCATACTCTAAAACAAATATGTAGAGGTTGAAAGACGCGTCTTGGCGATAAGGAAAGATTGAAATGCGAAGTGATAATGGGATAAGGTTTTAGATTTTAGAAATATTGTTTGTTCAATGTAAATAACTTAAATCTATTCTGTTTTAGACAGACAGGCAAATGGAAATACGTTTTAATTTCCCGTGAATTAGCAGTTCACTTACTGTTGGGAAATAAAACTTATATCAAAATATTCGATTGACTCAACCACAATATCTAAAAAATGAACTGGAGTGTGGCAAGTTGTTTACGCCTTGATATTGCCGCTTCAAAATTAACAAAGACAACTGTAATAATGCGAAAACATTTTGTGTTTTGGCAATTCCTCTCAAAGTTTACTCTGGATCGGCACATCACGAATCACGAAATTTAATTCCCATGATGTGAAGCTGACAACTGTTGGAATTGGTTGCCGGGCTGAGTGTATGTATCCTTGGTGTATGTTCCGTATCCGTTGCGAGGCGATGTACCTTGCTGAAATACTTGTTATCTGTAATTCAACTGAATTACAGTAACTGGCTGGGTTTCTGATTGGGCAGTGACTTTCTGTTCTTGGTTTACAGATAAAGACTTGTCTTCTTTGGTATCGGTTTTATGAATCATAGTTTTATGAATCATTCGTTGGTTGGGATTCTTTATCGGTTCTAGTCATGGAGCTAATCGTACGCGAGTTTATCCCTATATGTTACATAGGTGAAATAAGTAAGGAACAGCCTGCATGTTACATTTTTTTTATAAGAGAATACAAGATATCTTGTCTTAGAAAGTCAGTTAAGAAGTCCTTCTTTCCCGTCCTTGAGGTATAGTGTGTATCTTCCTAAAAGTGCCTCAGTTTATCCGGCTTCGAATTATGAAGCAGCAAGTTGAGGAATTCTACTCTATGGGATATTCTACAAAGTGGACTACAAACAAGAAAAAATACTTTACCTAAAAACGGGCACCTCATTGAATGCTGATTTGGAATCTTGCACTTTGGTTCGCGCATTTGTGCCTTTTGACAGTTTTTCTGACTCAAATTTGCTAAGTTATATACTAAATCCATCCCACTTTTGTAGAATGGCAATTTTTTTTTTCAATTTCTGATGAGACATGCTCCTTTTTGTCAACATTATGTTACTTATTATAGTACTGTTGTTTTGGGAATATTTGAAATCAATGATCTTCCTTTATTCCAAGTTATTTCTTGCTACACACATTGATAGCAATTAATAAAACATGAGGTGCGGTTTATTTTGAAGTATTAATGTTTCCAAAAGGTAATCCATTTCTGAACCTATGCTATGTGAAATATTCTGATAATTTGCTTTTATAACTGAACTGGTTTGGAATTTCATCCTAAATTTTATATTAAACTATTAAAGTTGAATGTTTATGTTGGAAAAATATTTTTTATTTTTGTGTTTAATACTTTGAATAGAACAGTTTATGTTATTTCGGTGAATACATTTATGTAGAGAGATGTTTTTCAATATTTGGATAAATGTGTGAACTTTGAAACATTAGCTGTAAAGGCTATCTGACGTCTTATAGGTTTTTCAAAATTACTTAACTTACTGAAACCAAAAACCTTAAATCTAATTAATTCGGCTGGACTTTTAGCTACTTTAAGTTAACGGTTATGTTAATTGGAAGTAGCACGGGTAACATGGTTAAAACAATTAACTATTTATTAACTCATACTTTGTTGCGTATTGTCGAAATAACAGATACCTGTTCATGCTGCAATGTTGTAAGCCATACAGATAAATAATGCACAATCAAGATAAAATCTACGAACGATTGACGGAATCCTAACTGATCTCCTACAACGTGGACTACAAACAAGAATAATTAGGTTACCTAAAAACCTCATTGAATTATAATTTGGAATCTTGTTCCTTGGTTCGTCTAGATGTGCCTTTAGACAGTCAGAGATGAACTGGTCAACAAGATATTACTATGCATAGTTAATTCGACCTGACGGGACACTAAGTGGTTAGTTACAACACCACCAACCGATAATAGGTGATTAGTAAAAATGCAACTTATAAAATAATGAAACGGAAGAAAATACAAAAATGTAACATTTTTCTACATATATTATATTAGTGTATTTATTTTTATCAGTCTCTATCAATACTCGATTAATACTATACATTACTGTACGACCCCACGTCAAAACATAATTACTCTATGACCCCAAATGAAACGATAATTCCTTATGATCTCTTCCTCTTTAAACACTTTAACAAAATGTTTCTGTTCCAGGTACAGTGAAACTGACTATATTCTGTATCAAGAATTTTAAATCAGTGATTATGAAAGTGTACGCATTTATTTTTTACAGATATCAAATTATCTTTAGCCTGGCGATATTTCCCAAAAGTAATAAAGTCTAAATTTATCTAAGCAAAATTTATCGCCAAGTTCGACAAATTGTCATCAAATCTGCCGTCAAATGAGACAGGTATGTAGACAGGCGTAAAAGTTGTTCTGAATATAGTATGGCTTTGTAATGGCAAGTACAGTGTGATCGACCTTCATTTCTATCAATTGAAGAAAATAGTATTTTACTAGCGTTAAAAATAATTTTTATTTTGGAGTAACATGTATCTAACCATTCTTATGAAAGAGTCAATATATTAAGAGTTTTAGAAGAAATATCCATGCTCTAAACCCCCCAAATAATGCAACAATTACTAGGCTAGACCGAGTGCATCCAAAGGTGCATCCGAGGTGCATCCGAGTGCATCCGAGGGGTATGGGGCTTCAGCACTTCCAAAATAAAAATTGTCTCGCAACAGATAAAATGACGTTTTGACGTATATTGTAGGGTGTTTTAACATTGTAATACGCACATGTTGATTTTAATTTTTCATGTAGTTTATTTTTGTACATTCATAAATCAAGTAGTTATATTTTTGTACATTCAGTTATATTTTTTAAACATACATAAATCAGTATTAATCATTTCAAAAGAGGCGGTAGCTGAATATATAAATAAGAATCTATGTCGAGTGGAGTTGAAAAATAATAATACTAATTTATATATTTTTTTCCTTTCTGAGTGTATCTAAGTAATGGCAGCAGTGTGGAATAAGATTATTTTACTTCTATTAATTACTGCTAGAGATAAGTCATATAGCATTGAGATACAGAGAGCTCGAGTTTAAATAAATACTTAGCTCCCTTGCAAACAGAAATTCTGAATACGTTTCTGGGGTTAGTACAGTGTTTAGTTCAGAGCTTTTTGGCCTAGCCGGGATATGAAACCTTAGAGGGTGCTATTACATAAGTTTTACAGTAATTGGTTACATTTGGTTTGGTACAATAAAAGGTCTCCAAGGGGCCGAAGTAACCCGGATGTATGTCTGAACGAAACACTGGATTAATAAAGCGATTTCGAAAAATGTATCTACTAGCGAAAGATGTGTCTGTTCTTGCTCTGTCTGCAACAGATTTCTCGAAAATACTGTACTAACCCCATAATAGCTGACTGGTTAGTGGTTTTCGAGCATGAATATTCCTTTTGAAACTTTTGAATGATATTCTCATAAAAATGGCGAGATAAATATTGTTCTAAAACAAAAGATCTTTAAATCTGGGAATATATCATGTTCTTCTTTAGACAACAAAGTGGTCTGTAACAAGGCTCTTTAATATGAACCTGGTCAGTCAGTCCAGTAAAGAATAAAAAAAGTTGTTAGATTGACGTCATGAAGTGTTTTCGTTATTTGGGACGTCATGGACCAAGGATGATTTTGAGCGGTGTTGCTAAAACACAGGAAGTTTTCGCATTATTACAGTTATAAAATTTGTTCATTTTGAAGTGTCAATATCCTGATGTAAACAACTTGAACAGCGATTTTTAACTGTGCAGCACACACAGGTTCCAGTAATATCCAAGGAGATCCGCAGAGTCAGGTAAAAAGCAATGCCAGTCATGCCTGGAACGATCACCTCCTGGTTTGTTGACATATTGATAAACAACAGATGATATTTCTGATATAATTATGAGGGTATATTAATGCCACATAACTGTAAAAAAATTTCTTTTTCAGTTTATTGGTACATAATATGATTTTTAAATTCGATGAAAAGCGATTTCTTTCTGATTTCATGATTTTTCGATCATCCTGCCTGATGGTTAAGCATTAATCATTAATATATATATATATATATATATATATATATATATATATATATATATATATATATATATATATATGTATATATATATATATATATATATATATATGTATATATATATATATATGTATATATATATATATATATATGCATATATATATATGTATATATATATATATATATATGCATATATATATATGTATATATATATATATATATGTATATATATATATATATATATATATATATATATATATATGTATATATATATATATATGTATATATATATATATATATATATATGTATATATATATATATATATGTATATATATATATATGTATATATATATATATGTATATATATATATGATATATATATATATATTATATATATATATATATATATATATATATATATATGATATATATATATATATATATATATATATATATATATTATATATATATATATATATATATATATATATATATATATATATATGATATATATATATATATATATATATACATCAAATTTTTTACAAATTTCAATACAGATTTTTAATAACAAATCTTGAAACCATCTATTTCATTAAAAAAAAAAAAAAAAAAAAAAACTCTTATTTATTCTAAACTTTAACCAAAATCCATAAAACATATACACGAAGTTACAATGAAGTAAAGCGCCACGCTGCTTCGCAACAAGGAACAATATATATATCCAAAAGGAAATGTCCAAATCTGAAAATCTAATATGATACAAGAAATAAGAAAAAGAAGAAGTACCAAAAATTAGCCGAGGGGGGTTGTGACCCCCTCACCCCGGTTCAGCATGCTTTACGCCATGGCCACAGTCCCGGATGCCGGTACCATTCCGCATCTAGGCCATTATACCTAAGAAGATCTAGTTGGAAACGAAAAGACCGTGATCGTTCAAGCCAAACAAAACACTAGAATTTGTGCAAACAAGACCTCAAGTCACTCCCTAACGAAATCATGCCTTATACAACACAAATCCCCAATATATATAGTACCAAGTCATCAACTTTATATGTCCGTAATCTAAATAACCAACGGTTGCAGTTTACCGTAAAAAGATGACTCAATTACGTTCAGAAAGCCAACCGGATAACCCCTTTTCCGTGCCTCGTTCAAATACCTTTTATCCTGTCGCATTCTGTCGCTTCTTTGAGAGTTTAACCTTTTGTTTCTTAAAAGTTGATTGACAATTATATTACGGAAGACAGCTCTACTTAAACAAGTTTCCCACGAAGTGATAAAGTTTACGTCAAAGTTGAAGGCTGTACGCTTATCATATATACAGAAGGAAGTTCTATTTTCGTTTGACATAATACATACGTCCAAAAAATTCAGGCTCCCGTCTTCATTCATAGGTGTTTCAACCAATTTAAGTGAACACGGATAGAAACCAAAATCCAATACGTATTTATGATTTTTTGTGCCAACGATAATGTCATCAACGAATCTTAAATACAACATCTCATTCAACAAATGAGCTCCATTCTCATAACAGTCCAAATATAAATCTGCCAATGCCGATGAACAATTACCGCCCATCGGTATTCCTCTAATTTGTTTATAAAATTCCACTCCATTGTATAGCACTGTTTCATTTAGAACCAGTCCAACTAGTGTCCTATATTTATCCACCTCAATAAATCTCTGCAAACTATATTTATGATGAAGATCCATAATGATCTGATATAGGTCCTCTATCATAATATTATTAAATAAATCGCAGAAGTCATAACTTCTGTAATGTAACTTTTCTGTTATTTTTACTTTCCTTATATACATAATGTATAAGGAAAGTATTGTGACGGGGTCGAAAATTCGAATTCGAGTTTTCGACGGGAGAGCACGTTTCAAGCATCCCTGATCACGAATCAAACATTTTTGAAGTGATGTCTGTGTGTGTGTGTGTGTGTGTGAAAGTATGTGTGTGTGTATGTGTGTGTGTGTGTGTGTGTGTCAGTGGGTCTTTGGAGACGATAACTGACGAACGAATGGACCGATTCGAACCAAATTTTGTACAAAAATCACAATCTGTAAACACTGGAAGCCTATTGTTTTTATACGCAATCGAATGTTCAGAACCCCCCTAAATTTTCGAATGAAATTTTGAAAAAATCGTCAAAAAATCAAAACCAATAATAAAGTTACGTAAATAGACATTCCTTATGTAATTTTTCATTAGAAAACGATTGACATAAATTTTAGAACGCTAACATGAACCGTTCTCGAGATATCGCACATTTTTCAAAAAAATTATCAAAAAGTCAAATAAAATAGAAAAAAAATATTTCCTATTGAGAAACATGTTCACTTTTCATATATAATATCATGCGATAAATTGGGTGACATCATTCTCGTGGATCTAGCTCGTTCCATTCATGAAAAAAGATATTTAATATAGATATAGAGTAATACTTTTGCATTTGAATGCCAATTTATCTGCTGTAAGAATAACTTATTTCTTCGTTCATAACGCTTGGCGAGATTTTGGCGACGAAATTGGCGGAATGTCGCCAACTTGGCGACTTTTTGAAATGTTGCCAAATTAACGAAAATCTCGCCAAATGGATAAAAATGACGCTAAATCAATGAAAATGACGACTAATTGTGGAAAATTCAATATCTAATAAGTTATATAATATATAAATATATAATAATAGTTATATAATATATGTCGAAAATTCAATATCTAATAAGTTATATATATATATATATATATATATATATATATATATATAACTTATTTCTTTGTCCATAACGCTTGGCGAGATTTTGGCGACAAAATTGGCGGAATGTCGCCAACTTGGCGACTTTTTGAAATGTTGCCAAATTAACGAAAATCTCGCCAAATGGATAAAAATGACGCTAAATCAATGAAAATGACGACTAATTGTTGAAAAGTCAATATCTTGGAAAGGATATTAGTATCTACTAGAAGAAAAACCTATTTATTTTACTGTAAAAGTAATAAATTCATTTCATTATATAAGGAAAGTCATGTGTTGCCCACATCAGATTTTTTCTATAGTATTCACCAATTCCATACTATTATGTATAAAGTGCGCTCCTTGTTTTTTTATGATTGATAGGACATATTTCAAAATATTTAATAATCTTTTATTAGCCCTTGTCAAGTAAGTTTTATTTCCGATGGTAACTGGTCTGAACTTTACGGGCATTTTATGTAGTTTAGGAATTAAAACCAAGTAAGGAAATTTAATAACATCTACATCTTGACCAATCCTCTTGTATAGAGCAACTATTCTGCTAATAATCTCTACTCTTGGCTGATTCAAACGTTTATACATATTGTCATCTAGATAACATTCGCATAGTTTTTCCGTATATAACTTTTTACATGTAAAAGCATAGTTAGATATCACCTTATCAACATATGATATTACGAAGTCCCTATGTATTTCTTCCAATTCCTTTTTTACATTTCCAATTCTATTTATCGATTGGTTGTCGTTTCTATGCCAAAGTTTAGCACTCACTAAGATGTTATGTTTCCACTCATTGAATACCCCCATCGGCACACTATATTTTACTGCTACGCCATATATAAATTTGTCGATATCGGACTCAATTGACTGAATTTCATTAGTATATTTCTGATCTCGATATTTAGCTCCCAATCCCAAAATCCTTTTCAAACGTTCCGATCTTATCAAATTCAAATCTCCCGTGACTATATGTCCATGAAAGTCATTCTTGAAAATATGGTTTAAATTACACTTGCAATCGTCTGTTACATTTTCTTTCAAGTTCTGACCTATCTTGTTATAATTGAAAAAGCCTCTGCAAATAGGAGTATTGTACTTGTATGATAAAACAGCCTTAATGTTTTTAATTGGTAAAAAGGAATTATTTCTTTTGCTGCATGGAATTTTTTATTAAGTGCATTTGTGTAACTGATGTTTGAATTTGGTTTGACGTGGCAGTCAGGTACATTCTAGGTACTCATTTGTATAACACAACATGAAGTGAGGCCCATTTTCCATTTTATGAAATAAAAATACAATGATACGTCGATTGAGATCATCACAAGCCTTTCTCAGGGTATTTATTAATCATTTTACATATGTATTCTTTTCCTATATGCAAAGTTAAAGCATTAAGATGGGTAAAATGGCTAAGAAATTTTTATGGGTTGTCCTATCATTGCTGTTAACAGCATTATAGACCAATTTTGCATTTGTTATGTACTAGTCAACATATTATAGTTAATACCTGCAATGACGACAAGAAAACATGCTATATGTCACAATAATGTGAACTTCAATGGGAAATGTAATTTAAGTGCTATCATATGTATTAAAGATTAAACTTTTCAGGGAACCCTGCTTATAAAAGATGTTCTTAAAGTTAAAATCATTCTCTCGTTGCTGGGAAGATAACTGCAGGCATGAACATATATACAAAAACGGACTTTAAAGATTAATCAAAGTTCATATTCACAACAGCATTCCTATAAAGTAGTTTAAATTATTAATGTTTTAATGGTGTGTTATAGGAAACATTTTGGAATGTACTACAAGTAATATATTAAATGGTCATAGTGGGGCTCATTAGAGGTGGATATTTATTAGGTAAAGTTGTGACACTTTGCAATTACACACATAAGTCATGCCCGGCCGTCCAAATAGCTGCTCTTAGTCCTTTGGGCGAGTCGGACGGTCTGGGTCTTCAACACATAAGTCATGCTATTTACTAATTGCCATCTGTAATTCTAGTTAGAAAACATAAAATACAGAATTAAAATAGCTGAAATTCATGTTTACATGCTTTATGTTGTAGAAAACATGAAAGTCAAATGAACTCTAATTCTCACAAAATACTATTGATGAGTGAAGGGATTTTAAAAAATGCTTTTATGAATGCCAGCAAGATAAATTTACAATTAATCAGACTTTATCGAAAAGGATGCATTATATTTCCGAAATACGATGATGGAAAATAAAAAATCGAATTTCGGTATTTTAAATTAAACATAAATGAAAAACAAATGAAAATCACCTTACATAAATAAATTATCGAATAATTTATAGTATGCTGTTTTAAACTAAAATTAGCACTGCAACAATGATATTTAACATGGACGCAGCTTGGGAGCGTAGGGAAAATAAAAATGATTCTTGATTACACGTTGACCTGCCCTTGCTGAATCCGAGCTCCTCTTTTTTAATAATCGCGACAGAGTTTATTCGTTCTACACTTGTCAATTAACTGCGACCTTATTCGACACAGCTTTCCGGAAAAGGCAAAATAACAATATAGACAGGTATTTAGAATTTAAACGAAATGGTTTTCTTATATAAAACATATTTTCAAAAGATTAGCGGTAAGCATGGTAACTATGCAAAAAATATTTCAATTTAAAATTTTCCTAATAGCACTATTATACTTTGTGCAAAGATAAGTTATCCATTTTGGGCTTAATCAAAGGCTGTACAAATTATTGCAATAAAAAATACCTATGACCTGCCAATTTATTAATAAAATAAGATTAATTTTTGACTTGAAAGGGCAGAATTAGTGCCAATATGAAAACCGCACCGAAAAATTATTTCAATTTTCGCATTTTTCCTCGGTCATTTTAGCGCATGCCAAAATTATGAAGTGGAATGAAATTGTCGGCTAAAATATTTGCTGCCTTCTTCCATATTAATTGCAAATAAAAAAAACTATAATTAGGGAAGCATATGACTTTCTTTTGTAGCGAACACTCATAAAACAGTAATAAATGCCTTGAGCTGGAGACGTCTTTAGCTCAACGTTATGATACTGGCCTACCACTCATTGGCCCCGGGATCAAACCTCGCAACTGCCAAGTTGGTGATTTCGCATTTCTCTCTACAATGGTGACCTTGGACACGAGCAAGCAATACCCCTCGCTCAAATATTCCCAGTTATTCCGCTTCCAAAATATTATATAAGCATTGCATAAATATACTTTCTGTACTCCCCATGAGATGGCGCTACCACACTCTCTTGAT
Source organism: Amaurobius ferox (assembly GCA_951213105.1). NCBI lineage: Eukaryota > Metazoa > Arthropoda > Arachnida > Araneae > Amaurobiidae > Amaurobius > Amaurobius ferox. The sequence goes on from OX578145.1 coordinate 52,326,947, forward strand.
CTGCGGAGATTCTCTGACGTCGATTCACCGTACGTCATCGGGCCTTATGACTCACTACGATGACGCTTGTAACAACTTCTTCATTTCAACAACTTCTTTTTCAACCCAGACTGTCCAACCTACCAGAAAGGTATAAGGTCTATCTGTTCGCTTCAATTTGGAGCTCGCCGCCTCTTCTACAACCCAGTGACAATTTCTTTCGGTTTCAAGGAAATTCACTGAGAGGAGTAATGTAGCGAACGCTCATAAGGCAGTGTTAAGGGTGAGCGTCAGTAAATCTTCTGCCCTATCCGCGGTTTGTTAACTTTCGCAGAACACATTTTTCGCCGAAATTCTGCTCAAACAGTTGCGAAATATTTTCTGAAAAATAAAATGCAATACTTGGATTATATTAAAACTAAATTTCATACTCAATAAAATATAGAATACATTTTTTATTTTAATCTAAAATATTTTTGGTGCTGACATCTGTTGTAATTTAATTCATATCGACTATTTTTATTTTTAATGAACATTTTTTAATGTCTATTCCTTCTAATACAGTATTAAATACAACAGATCATATGTAATAATGCTACAATCACGGAAAGGTAATTTCTCATTCTTTAAGGGGATCTGAATGTACATCACTGAGGCCTTGTCTTCAAATTCTTTTGTCTTCAAGTTCAATTACCGTTTCGTGATTGTGGCATTATTATATATGATCTGCCGTATTTAATAACGTATTAGAAGGAATAGATGTTTAAAAATGTCCATTAAAAAATAAAAATAGTCCGTATGAATTAAATTACGACAACAGATGGCAGCACCAAAAATATTTTGGATTACAATAAAAAATATATTCTATATTTTATTAAGTTTAGTTTTAATATAATTTAAGCATTGCATTTTATTTTTCAGAAAATATCTCGCAAATGTTTGAGCAGAATTTCGACGAGAAACGTATTCTGTGAAAGTTAACAAGGCGTGGATAGGGCAGAAGATTTACTGACACTCTTCCCTTAAATGCCTTGATCTGGAGACGTCTTATCTCAACGCTATGATACTGGTCTACCACGCATTGGCCACGGAATCAAGGGCTGGTGATTTCGTATTCCCTACACCTTATATAATGCAATGAATTTAATTCTTTCACAGAGAAAAAAAATATGGATAAGATCTACGGTACTCCTTATTGTTTAATTGTGCATTGGATGCATTTCTGGATGACAACATGTAAAACTATTTAGAACTACCCAATTAACTTATATTCCACACACTTTTAAATTGAAAATTTTCAATGTTGATAGCATCCGCAATAACCAAGGGGAGAATTTGGGGTTAAGGTCGTATCATGCACATTGGTTTTAAATTTTTTTAAAATTTTCATCTGAGTTTAAAATAGGTTTCGGGGTACATAGGGGTAAAGTTATAATTATTTTTGGGTAAAGTCGTATTACGCCTTTTAATCCAGTGCCCACGGGTTCTATACAAATTTCACTCTTATTTATTTTAATCAAATTTATTTATTTGTTATTTTTAAGATAAATGAATTTTAATTCATCCTGTTTTTCCCGGTATATTTCTTAGTAATTAATATTGATACTTATGAATTCGACCGAAATGATTATAAATGGTTAGGAAAAATTAAATAACCCAATTCGTGTGTGTGTGTGTTTGCTTGTGTGTGTTTGTTTGTGCGTGTGTATTTGTGTGTGTGTGTGTGTGTTTGTGTGTGTTTGTGTGTGCGAACCAAAGCGTAAAATCCAAGCGACATCAGGCTAAGAAAATGTGTATATGTACACTACTGAACAAGTACCAATATGCATCGTAACGTTTTTTTTATTCGTATTAATGCTTTAGTTAATGAGGTTTGAATCGAATTTTTGGGAATTTTTGAAAAATTTGCTGAAAAAGAAACGCGAAACAAATTACTTTATGATATCGTATTTTTAGATGACTAAATGGTATGCGACATTTTGCACTAGAAAACCTGCTGGGATAAATGTACTCGGATGAAATATACAAGATTTTAACGTCCTTAATTTTATAACTATATAATTTAAAATGGATATATAGGTATCAAATGGTAATCTGAGTCCGAATCATGAGATTATGATAATAATTGAGCGAGTGATGATTTTATTCAACGGGAAAAATTACATTTTACTTTGTTTTGTTGGATTCTTGGGAAACGATTTTTAAAGGATTCATTTAAGAAGATCGCTCATTCGGAGCACAATCAGTTGCGAACTTCGGACAAAATATCCGAAATGTACAGCACTCTCACTGGTAGAAATCATTTCACATTCTTCTCATATTCTACAGAAGTCATATCATAGCTTTTTTAAAGAGCAAGCACAGTCATCTCATATTCTATATCCTACACAGCGTTTTCAAGGAGCTCACAAGATTGGTTGGTGAAATCGGCTATTTAGTATAAACCAAACCTTTAATTAATGCATTTTATAATGTTTATTATTTGTTATCATTATATTTTGCAATATTTGCGTTTTCTTAAAAGGCTAGGTCAGCTGTTTCCACCAAAATAAAATCAGCAACAGTGTAACGAAACAAATTACCATATAGCCAAATTTAATGACGATAACTTTGAACAAGAGTTGAATGATATTGTTTAAAGACACATACATGCACACAGCGTTCTGCTTCGCAATTTCCTCATGCTCGTAGCTGGCAAGTATATTATTGTAACTGACATGACAAACCCTAATTTCCAGAGGTCTGTCTCCAACAAAGTTAAAGGCTTTATTCTTTTTTTATATGAGTATCTCAAAATTGAGAACAAAACAAAACAATAGAACTAAAATAACTTTGTTAAAATCAGTATATAGTGCAAAATTAAAGGTATCGAAAAAATAACAAAACGTAAAAAATTATCAGGTCGTATTTTTAAATCTACTTTATATGCTGCTTTAAGCGAAGAGTTATTTTAGGTTTATTACTCTGACATCAGCTTGAGTTGTACGTAAGAGAAAATAAATTACAATTGTTGCAGTAGCGCCCGAGAAAAAAGTAACTTTGAAATGCCACGTTTCACGATTCTAGTGTCGGTCCCCCCCTTTAGGGTTGATGGACTTACAGCCTAAACTAATGAATCAATTTTAATGAATAATGACTCAATTTGTGTGTGCTCTAGTGGGAAGTACGACTTTTTTAATTTAAAGATATATCTGATTTAGAATTTAATTACGATTGTTGTTCCAGATTTTTTCTTCAATATTGACATACAGCTTAATTTACTAAACCGATTTCAAGCAATGAGGGCTCATTTTGTGAGTTCTGGTGGGAAGTGGATATTTTTATTTTAAAATTACTTGAAGATGAACTTGATTTAGAATTTCTTACGGCTACTGTTTTAGCCTCTTTCTTCGTGATATTTACTTACAGCCTAAATTACTGAACCGATTTTAAACAATGAGGGCTCATTTTATGGTGTTTGTTGAGAGGTATATATTACTTTCCTTATATACATAATGTATAAGGAAAGTATTGGGACGGGGTCGAAAATTCGAATTCGAGTTTTCGACGGGAGAGCACGTTTCAAGCATCCCTGATCACGAATCAAACATTTTTGAAGTGATGTCTGTGTGTGTGTGTGTCAGTGGGTCTGTGGAGACGATAACTGACGAACGAAAGAACCGATTTGAACCAAATTTGGTACAAAAATCACAATCCTTAAACACTGGAAGCCTATTGTTTTTATACGCAGTCGAATGTTCAGAACCCTCCTAAATTTTCGAATGAAATTTTGAAAAAATCGTCAAAAAGTCAAAACCACAAATAAAGTTACGTAAATAGACATTTCTCATGTAATTTTTCATTAGAAAACGATTGACATAAATTTTAGAACGCTACCACGAACCGTTCTTGAGATATTGTACATTTTTCAAAAAAGTATCAAAAAGTCATATAAAATAAAAAAAAAATATTTCCTATTGATAAACATGTTCACTTTTCGTATGTAATACCATGCGATAAATTGGGCGACATCATTCTCGTGGATTGACCACGTTCCATTCATGACAAAGATACTCTGAGTAATACTTTTGTATTTGAACGCCAATAGTCCTTTATCTGCTGTAAGAATAACTTATTTCTTAGTGCATAACGCTTGGCGAGATTTTGGCGACAAATTTGGTGGAATGTCGCCAACTTGGCGACTTTTTGAAATGTTGCCAAATTAACGAAAATCTCGCAAATGAATAAAAATGACGGTAAATCAATGAAAATGACGACTAATTGTCGAAAATTCAATGTCTTGGAAAGAATATTAGTATCTGCTATAAGAAAATCCTATTTTTGTACTGTAAAAGTAGTAAATTCATTACATTATATAAGGAAAGTCATGTGTTGCACACATCAGATTTTTTTACATAATCACGTTGATAAATATTTCTACAGAAAGTATTCAAGTCTCACAAAATACACCACTTCCTGTTTAAAAACTCCCTACCAGGAAACAGAACACCTTTCTTTAAAAGTTATGAAACATCTTAAATCTTTGCATCAAAGTATTTTTAAACAGGGTACCCTAGTGTGACGGGAGTAACTCCACTATAACTCTTTGACTCGCCACAATCTTGAATTATGCACTTTGGTCTGTTCATGAAGGTTGCTGAACGAAGCTCCGTTATGAGAAGTGTGCTTTTATATAAGATCAGACACATTATTGAAAACTTAACATTGTATGTACGAAACAGTACACGATTAAAAATCGTACAATAAATTCATCAAAATAACATTAAGTCTCTGGCTACATAATAACGTGATACACGACAAGCCGTATTTGCCAACTAGCTAATCGTGTGTGTGGAAAAGCAGGAGACCGGATGTAGCAAAGCCCGCTGTGAAATTCTTTTACATGCCTGACGTCACCAAGCAAATATTTTTATTGGCGACTGGCACGATTTATACATTATGCAAATCTGAAAACATATTAGCATACATCAAAAATAAAGTTTGAAAGTTCAAAAATAAAGTTAAGAAAAATGTGTAAAAATCAAATGTATTTGAGTCGCCACATGATCCTAGGGTACCCTAGTTATGAAAGTACAGTTCTGGTCTTGCAGGGACTTGGCGTAAACCATTTTGAGGTTTCATACCTTTTTCGGTAAGTTGTTTTGTTTCTTGTACGCAATAGTTTTTTTTACCATTTGTGAGACCAGGAGGCAATTACACAGCTTTGATATTTACGACTATTTACGACTAACAGTCTTGATCCGGAAGGTCATGACCCCAATAAATTCACGTCACATAAATTGCAGGCGTGCTTGGGAAAAAGATCTCCTTGGGCCAATGCTTAAACCAAGCATCATTGGAAATTAAAGTAGCCAATGATGCAATGATGCTACATTGCACTGAGGAGCAACCAATGAGAGCACTGAGGACATATATAGATCTCAGGCAAAATGATATGGCAACAAGGAGATAATTCAATGGCTATTAAAGTAATGACTCTCCAAGAGCGTTGAGATTCAACAAGGATGATTGTCCAGAAGTGAGAGAGAGCAGTCATGAAATTCAAGCAGTGTTGTTCATAAGCAGAATGATTATCTAAAAGTTCAGTGGATCGTATTTTCAAGCAGTGTAGTGGTTATTTTGAGTATTGAGAATGTATTAGGAAAGAGAAAGCTGACTCCAAATGTCAGAAAAAGAAGCAGCAAATATTCCAAGCATGCTGAGCAACAGACCAGACAAACAGAGGTATGTGCCAGTCTGCGTATATATTCGGTCAATTAATTATTTTAGAATAATATTCTAAAGACCTCACGCGGGCATTGTCTCCTCCTTAAGCGTTTGTTAAAATTAATGTATTTTTAATCATAGCAATAATATGTGTGAATAAATAATATTTATTTTAAAAAGTTAAAATATGGGATTTAATATGCAGTGTTTTAATTATTGATTATATTTTAGGAACTCTTGCAAAAAGGTAATGGTGGGTTATTGAGACCACGGTAATAAATGTACCAATATACGATTCATGACCACGTTATTCCAAATTTCCAAAACTATGAGCTTTAATGTTCTAATTGTTCACCACACCATGACTTGGTGTTTCTTGTGAAATTTGTATTGAAAGGAAAATAAAACCATTAAATTGTTACTGGCCTCTCTAAAGGAACATTTTTATTACGTACCTTAATCAATTATATTAGGTAAATATTAATATATAATATGCGATTGTGAGAGTGGGGGAGGGCATTATCAAACATTCCACAAATAGCAAATAAATGTTGTACAGTCAAAATTGCCTTTAATTATAAATTTTTATACTTTAACCATATTTGTTTTAATTCTTTTATTTAATCAATTATAATTTTGCGACTACATTACAACTACATTACTTAATTCATTATTTGAGAAATTATTTCACTGACAACTTTTAAGAACAAAATATGAAGTTCAAATAGAACTTTTAATTTAGGATTTATTTAATATGTTAACCAGTGAGTTATTCAGATAATTAAACATTTTTCGAAAATGCAGAGAGAACTAATTGATTTTTAATTACGACGTCTTTTTATAAATTTACTCTGATTAGAGATGTAGTGCGTTGAAAACCTTCTATTGACTACGACTATTCTAATAGTGTTTAAATTAGCTAATTGTATATAATAACAGATAGAGTTAATGATTATCTTATTGTTTAATATATTATAGTTTAATAATTAACTAAAAGTAGTAGACAATGTTTTTATGGGAAATCTTTAAAAGTGACAATGTAAATATATACAGAGGATATGACCATATAAGTTTTTATTGATGCACAACATGCGTTTTAAAAGAAATATAAAGAGAAAGGTATTATAAATTTATTAATAATCCAATTGTTTAACTGGTTCGTTCCCTATTGGTCACATTAATTATTTCTTTTTCATCTTTCATCACACTAGGTAGCGCGATTATACTAAGATCCATTATACAAAGATCACATAAGTCACGTAATTTTGTGTATTAAATTCGACGATAAGTTTAGAAGAGTATTGGACATGTTTTATATTAAAAATGTTTGCAAAAGGTAATCTAATCGGTCTAATTGGATAGCAGTTGATCTAATTGTGTTATGATTGTTGAAATTGCGATTTAATTTGTATCCAATGTACCCATTCGACTTGCTCATGCTAAATTTAGACCCATTTTTGCTGTTTGCGACTTTTGAGTCCGTAAAATAAGGGGGGCAGTGCGAGTGGGGGTCGGGGGTTCCTTTTCTAAAATCATTCTTATCTATTTCAAAGACTCATGCTTGATGCAATTTTCACGTTGTATTTTCTACTTTGCTATGGACCTACTCATGCTAAACTTTGTACCACTTTTGTTGCTTGCTACATACTAAAAACGTATTGCTATAAAATCTGGTTGCTATAGTTAGTGACCACTGGCGGGCAAAGCCCACTAGTTCTCTAATAAAATAACAAACGGCAATAGCAAATAACGTCTTTAGAAGCATTTGCGAAAATTATATAAAATTATATAAATTACTATTCTACTTCAAACCAAGATCGTGACTCTTATGTGAACCATTACAATTTATTTTACTCTAAATTAAACTTCCAATAACCTAATGACTAGAGTTCGATGAAGGAATCACGACATTTAACAAATAAACACATTTATTTACAGTTAGCTTCGCTGGGAACTCAACATACACACACACACACACACACACACACACACACATATATATATATATATATATATATATATTACAAATGTATATACAAATTATTTACAACGCTAGCATTACAAATTCTACCTGAGACATACTAATCTACAATTAAATTGAAAACCTAAATGATTACTAAACTGACCTTCAATCTGAACCTATGATGTTCAAACTACGACACAATATATATACTCGCAAGATTGTAGGCCATTAGTTCTCGATGCTACCTTTCATGGACGATTAGAACACACAAACGGGCGAAGTCGGCGGGATGTCTGAGTAGTAATTTTAAAGTCTGTCCTATATCTGGCGAATCATGAGTATGCGATTCTTCAGAATTAAATGTGAGAAGTTTAAGACATAATTTAAAATCAGGAAAAAGTAGAATTAGAATAAAATGGTAATAAATAATAGAATCCTCACAATTACTATGGAAATGAATACGTTGTAGCGTCTCTAATTGCCAAATTGGAAAGTGAACACATACAAAACGCCTCTAGAAACATCTTATTTCCACTTTCCCATGTCTAAAGGGTGAAATCCACATTTTCAGCTCGGCCACAAACACCGTCATCTAAACGTAGAATTAAATCCAAGTCCTGATGAAGCCAAAGTGGGGCCCAGGGCTTAGTGTTAATTCGGAGCCTCCCCTTACACATGTCAAACACATTCAAAACATCAACATATAACACATTTGGGTGCTTAGGATCACAATTCGGAAGACCCTTTTGTACATATAGAAAGTGACCAAAATTTGCTTTCAAAGTAATATATTAAGACTCTTAAAACTATTGACATATTACTTTCCTTATATACATAATGTATAAGGAAAGTATTGTGACGGGGTCGAAAATTCGAATTCGAGTTTTCGACGAGAGAGCACGTTTCAAGCATCCCTGATCACGAATCAAACATTTTTGAAGTCATGTCTGTGTGTGTGTGTGTGTGTCAGTGAGTCTGTGGGGACGATAACTGACGAACGAATGGACCGATTTGAACCAAATTTGGTACAAAAATCACAATCCGTAAACACTGGAAGCCTATTGTTTTTATACGTAATCGAATGTTCAGAAGCCCCCTAAATTTTCGAATGAAATTTTGAAAAAATTGTCAAAAAATCAAAACCACTAATAAAAGATACGCAAATAAACATTTCTTATGTAATTTTTTATTAGAAAACGATTAACATAAATTTTAGAACGCTAACATGAACCGTTCTCGAGATATTGCACATTTTTCAAAAAAATTATCAAAAAGTCATATAAAAAAAATTCCTATTGAGAAACATGTTCACTTTTCATATTTGATACCATGCGATAAATTGGGTGACATCATTCTCGTGGATCTAGCTCGTTCCATTCATGAAAAAGATACTTTGAGTAATTATTTTGTATTTGAACGCCAATAGTCATTTATCTGCTGTAAGAAGGAATTATTTCTTCGTCCATAACGCTTGGCGAGATTTTGGCGACGAATTTGGCAGAATGTCGCCAACTTGGCGACTTTTTGAAATGTTGCGAAATTAATGAAAATCTCGCCAAATGGATAAAAATGACGCTAAATCAATGAAAATGACGACCAATTGTCGAAAATTCAATATCTTGGAAAGAATATTAGTATCTACTATAAGAAAAACCTATTTTTTTTACTGTAAAATAGTAAATTTATTACATTATATAAGGAAAGTCATGTGTTGCCCACATCATATTTTTTTATAAATATAATTATATTATTTTATAATATTTAAAACACTATTTCTGCTTAAGTTTTTTACACTTACAAAATTTAGGGGCCTAGGGATGCGACCCTAGAGGCCCGCGCGTTATTTAGGCCATGGTTAGATCTTTACGTTACTTTGGTCGTGGCTGGGCTGAAGCTTCCATTGGCCTAAAGTAAACATTAATAGTGGCATGCCTGCGAAAATTTTGTCGTTCTATGTAAACAACTTTATAGTGGAGAGATATAATTTTGCCGGGTTTTTAACACTTAACAACAAAGTTGAAAAGTGTTTATGACTTTGTTCATTCTGTCTGTCTGTCTGTCTGTCTGTCTGTCTATCCGTTAGCACGATAACTGCCGTAAAAATGACTTAATCAAAATGAAATTTTAGTATGTTGTTCAGACTGTCTGTAGGACCTATGGGAATGTAAATGAATAATATCACCCATTTAGTTTTGGATTGAACCCGGGTTGAATAAATGAAATACATTGAGCCCTATGGGACCTAATTTTTCAAACATTTTTTAAGCGGATTTAAAATTCACAAATTGCTTCGAAAAGTTTAGGTAATATTCAAATTGTTCCATAAAATATATAAAAAAAAATTAGCGAAATATATTCAGTAGTTTTTTAAATAACATTAAAATAATAATAACACCTCTTATATGAAGCGATCACGTGACCATGATATAAAAATATCACGTGACCCACTTCAAAATGATATATGGCATCCATCTTGTCTCAAAATCGGGATTTTTTAAGTTCTTTTTAATTCATATTGAGTGTTGTATCCGTCCTAAAATCACTTTATTTTTGCATAAATTCTCTGCATCTATATACTGAAACAACGCAATTACAATATATGTGAGTTTAAATGCTCATTCAAATTTGATTATTTCTACAACGAAGCCTATTTTTTACCTATGTAAAATGTAAACAGCAAAATATGAAGAATGAGTTGTATTAGAATTTCTGTATTTCTTTAACAGAAAATCATTTAGTTCATGGAGTCTGCATAGCTGATATGAATGAAATATTCATTGATTTTACGAACAGAAGGACGATTTTTTTCGATGAATTTTGCGCTAGAGTTTAATTACGTGTAGCTCCATCGTCTTAATTTTTAAATAAAATAAATTATTATAGTATTCTGATGAATAACATGAATGGGAAAATGTTATGAATGAAATGCTGTTTTTATAGAGAGATCCAGGCATATTATTTTTTCTATGACGTCATTTGAATGAATTTCAGTTGTTTTCGATGAAATTTTCAAATGTAATAAATTATCGTAGTATTATGATAGTTTTAAAAATATTTCCGAGGAATGTATCGCATTTTAGGGATGTTTAAACCAGGCAATTTATAATTCAATGACGTTATTTTAAAATGATGTTAATTTTTTTCGATGAAGGTTGAAGTTTTCAAATATAATAAATTAATGCAGTATTGTGATAAGTTTTAAAATATTACCAAGGAATGTATTGCATTTTAGACATGTTTAAATAAAATTGCATTGAAGTTGGAAAGTGTTTCATAATCAATGCTTTAAGCATGATTGATCTTTCTTGTTTTCAATTCTTCATAAAAATAAAAGACAAATTTCAGTTTTGAAAAGATAAACAAATCTAACGGACAGCTACTTAAAAAAAATAATCCTATAAAATAAAGGACGCTTGGTCACCGTAGTTAAATCGGAAATTCAGCTTCTTTAGGTTCTGTACCATATTTGGTACAATAAATTAACAGAGATTCAGCCTTCTAGATCACTGAGGGGATTCTGGAGGATTTAGAAAGCCCAAAACATGTTAAATACCTTAGACAATTATATACAGTGGTATGCAGTTGGTTCTTTTCAATAAACAGTCAAATGAATGAATATAACATTGTGCACATAGCAGTATAGCAGTTTTTAGTAACAGCTTTTCAAATCGTATGCAAATGCATTCATATAACTAGAGATGCAGGAAATGTAGGTTTTAAACAGAAACTTATTAAAATTTCAGAATTCCTTTAAAGCCTTAGGAAATTCGTGTTATATAGTTATCTATTTAATAGAAACCATTGAGAATAATCCGTTATTGAATGGAATCTTTAAATCCTTGCATGCTATTCTACAAATCGTTATGTAGTTAAACATTAGATGGGACAATAATCAATGTGCATATATTGATAGTAAACAAATGCCAGCTTCTGTGTCGCTATTGCAGAGATTATTTGATTTGCATTCAGAATATTTATATTTATATTGGGATTATGATAGGCAATATTTCGCATTCCAATTAATACATTCTTTACTTAATTGAAATGTACATACATTACGTAACATGCAATTTAATTAAATACCCGAATCTCTGTTTATAAAATTGGAAGTCTGTTTCTTTGGCTATTCTGTATAGAATTGTACAGTTTATAATTCATTTATTTTGAGTTTGCTATAATTAATACCATATTATTCTGCATTGACTGTACGATTTTTTACCGGGAAATTTCATTGTGTCGCTATATAGAATACTGCAATTCTGAGGCAAACATTTCGAATAAAAATTATCCTGAATACGCAAATTAACCTTTTGCTTATGAGTGGGACAGAGTCCATTGGCGTCCTTGGACGCCAATGACTGTAAAGGGGGGGGGGGGGGGAGGATCGAACTGTTTGGGATAGAGTATGTCGAATACCTGTCTTTTTGAGAGGTTCTGCGTTTGGGATGGTCGCTGTCCCACACGTAAGCAAAAGGTTAAAATAATTACTGATATTTTAATAACTTTTACATGCAATGCTAGAAAAATTTCTTTGCATATATTATACAATTGCATAATTTTTTCGGGTGTCATCATCTTTTTTATGTTATTTCTCTATATTATCAATATCTAAAATTTTATATAGAGTGTATTCCAATTATGCAAATGCAAAAGAAGAAACTGATATGGGCAGCATATGCATTTTGCTACATAATGCAATGACTTTGTTTTTTTTCAAAACTAAAAATTCGTGTACAAGATTTATGTTACAATGTTTTTGACATTTATTTAACACCACGTAAATTGAAACCCACCCTTTAGGTCAACTTGTTATGTAAAAAAGGATGACTCTTTCCTACTCATGAGCAAAATCGTCATCAAAATTGAATTGGTATTTAATAAATATTCTGTGAAATATATGACTATTGACGAATTCTTTGGAGTCAAAATCCGAAACTATTATACAAAATATCCCCTTTTGTGAATGGAACTAACTAGATACATGAGCATGATGCTAACAGATTTGTAACTGTATGTGAAAAGTGGAGATATTTGAAGATATTTATAACTTTTTTAATTTTATCTAATTATTTTGATAAATTATTTAGAAAACGGGCAGTATTGCAAGAACGGTCTATACTAGCATTTTAAAATTTATGTCATTAGTTTTGTAATGAAAAATTACGTATGAAATTATTAATTACTTATCGTTATTGAAGGTCCTGATCATTAACAACACTTTCAAAAATTCAAAAAATGTGACGGGGTGGGGGGGTCTTTTGAACAGTCCATCGTGATTAAAATCAATTGAGTTCCAGTATTCACTGATTGTAACAATCGAACTAAATTATTTTTCAAATGTTAAAGTTGTTTGTGAGATTTCGCGTCCACACATATACACATACACTTCATACATGCACGCAGACACATCACCTCAAAACCGCTCCATTCAAGTTTCCTTTGAAAACTCAAATTCGAATTTTCGACGAAGCCACAACACTGTCCCTATATGTATTAATCTATGTATGTAGGGGAATTAATAATGCAGTTTCAAATTTAATTTAAAAAAATAATATCGCTGTATAAAATATTTATAGTTTACTGGCTAACCAAAATTATGAATATAATGCAGATATTATTCAATAACAAACGAGGACACGAACAAATTATTTTTGATTACCATCTTTATCTTACCACCTGAGCCCTTAGATAAGAATGCTGTTACTTTAGTTCTAATCACATTTATATAAAAATAGTAAGCCCATAAAATATAATTTAGTACTTCAAGAAAAGAACTCATATAATATTTTCAAAACTGATAATATTTGCAAAACTTTACTTAAAGTTACATAAAAGTTTATTTTCATTAAACAAATGTTCATTGAATACAGATTATATATAGCATATGATATATTAAGAATGAATTTATTCGTAGAATGTTTTAAGAACTAATGGAAGAATAAACTAGATCATGTGGGAGGAATTCTTTTGGGGCAAATACGACATGAATTTTACTAAAATATAAGTTTAATATCTAAGTTTAATCATAAGGAAATATTATTAGAATTTTGAGTAATGCAGTTATAATAATTATATTATAAACGAAATTGAAAAAAAATAATGACAAACAGCCAAATAATAATTATGACGGCTACACTAATTGACAACCAGTGACAAGCGATAATAAGTGTTAACCAGTCCGTAAACGTGTTAGTTTGTACTTAAAATAAAAATTTATTTTATGTTACATAAACTTTACTTAAAGTTACATAAAAACTTTACTTAAAGTTGCATATAAACTTTATTTAAAGTTACATAAAACATATTTTCATTAAACATATGTTTCTTGCATACAGATTATATATAGTATACTATATATTAAGAATTTATTCATAGCATATTTTAAGACTTAATGGAAAAATAAACTAGATCAGGTGGGACGAATACTCATTTTTTTGAAGCTGATAAGAATATGTCAGGATTTTTACTAAAAAGTAAGTTCAATATCTAAGAGGAAATATTGTTGGAATTTGGAGTAATGCAGTTACAATATTTTAAACATAATTGTAAAACAATATAATGTTACAAATTACCAAATAATAATTATGGCGGCTAAACTTATTGACGAAAGGGACAATCTATGCCAAGTATTAACCCGTCCGCAAAAGTGTCAGATTGTACTTTCCATTCAATAGTACTGGTAGTTTATTCAATTATATACAGGGTAAGATAAATTTGTTTTATTAATTTTGAAATAATTATTTAGCCGGAATACACTAATAACCGATTTAGAATGCTAAGGTAACAGAATATAAAGTTATATTGATTATTAACCTCTTTCAAAGACAAAAGTAAATTTCCTTTTTCAACACATAAAAGTAGTACAACTACCGCATCCAAAGCAAGGGAACATTTTGTCGCTAGAGAGTTATACTAGTGACTCAGGAGGTAAAACGCTGCTAAACTGAAATTATAAAAATTAAAGTTAAAACAGAAAGAGGATAGTTAAAGAACTGATAGATTAGAGTAGCATGATTGAAAATATCTTGAACCAACATGACGGTGTGACTGTGACCTTTGCCACCGGGATGCCCGCCCGGTGGTTTGCGCGCACGCGGTGTTCCCAGGTGGTCACCCACCCAAGTACTAACCGCGCCCGATGCTACTTGACTTCGGTGATCTAACGAGAACCGGTGTTTTCAGCACGGTAGGGCCTTTGGCCCCTAATTGTGAACTGTATAAAACTTCTACTAAAGATAGGTTTTCGAATAGAAATTTTATCTAAAAAAATTCAATGTTTCTACATCCCCAAAATTTCTGTATTCCCTGTTTCTTTCGATCGGGTTACAGTGGTTGAAGACCTATAACTTTGACAATCGCCGTCAATTTTGTTTATTTAAGAAAATTTATTTCTTCAAAAGATCTGTAAATAAATAAGGGACAATTTCCTAATTGAAATTAACTTTGTAGAGATCCCATGCTTTTAAAAATTTACATTAAGTAAATTCTTTACTAAAAATGTCACACGACTCAAATTGCTGTAAACTTGGAACTATGGATCTGCGACCAATGGGTCAAGAACAATTTAATCCTGCAATCTTTTTAAAATTCCCTGCATTGATAACGTAAATTCGAAAAATGCTTAAAATAAAGAAAATAATCATAACAGTATACAGTTCAGTCTCCTATTTTCAGAAAAATTCAAAATCTAAATTATTATACGGTCCTTCTAGTTAAAAATACCCAATTAGAAAAATAGCTCTTGTTATTTAATGAGTTACCTTCTAAAAGATTGCTTTTCATACCTGCACAATTCATAGAGCTAATAAGGCTAAAAATTGTGATTTAATTCAGTATATCACAAAATTTGAAACATAAAATCTCAGTAAAATTAGGGATCATCTCTAAATGAAGTATTTTATTATCCATGTCAAATAATACTAAAAATTATTTCTAAAATGCAAAAGAAATTTTTTGTACGTGATTTGCGTGCAGAGGCTTTTGATGACACAGTGACTTATTACTGACTTATAGTCAGACTCATTATATTCCTCACATATATTAAGAAAACTGTACCTATTCTCTTTGATCATTTCAAGAAACGCAAAGAAGCATCTTATTTCCAGTTTTCAAAAGGCCTATCTTTTGCAGTGAGATAACATTTTCAAATGAACTGCGCATCTTGCGCTCGACACATTTTCTAAGAGAATGCATGTCGAAGTCATGAATCGTAATTAAACTAATAGAAGTATCTTTATCGAAGTCAAACAATGTACTCGAAGTTCTAGCAGCATACTGGGAGTCGTCAAGCATAACTTAAATCACGGAAACATCTTTCTCAAACAACATAAAACGTACTGCAAAAAATAGCAGCATATTTTTAGACAATATTAAAACGTAATGCACCTTTTCACAAGTGTTGTAAGGGATACTCTGTGGGTAACCCTTTCTTCTTATTGGTTTTCCTTGATTCGTATTCTCACCGGCTCCAATCATGTAAGTGGAGCTTATGTTCAGCTTTATTGGATCATCTCATATGCTTTGTGGCCTTGCTTGCGTCATGAAGTGCAAGTGCTTAATGTTATAATTAAATTTCTTGGCCATAAATGACAGTCCGTCCCATCATAAAAACCGGCGTCTTCACATCTGGAGCTTAGTGCCATATTGCCGCTATTGCTTCTGTAGAATGTGTAATGTATTTTATTCGCGCTGTATCACATGACCATTGATAAAAGCAATTAAAAACGAATTAAGATACATTTAGTAATATAATAATATACAGAAATAATGTCAAAAATTCATTTTGGATCTAAATTAAAAAATTTCAAATAATGATGATAACGTATGCAGTTTCACAAATTGACTAACTTTGGCAAGTTTCGGGAAATATATAACAGTTTTGTGTTGATGTTCAGGAAAGACATTGTGAAAACAGGTTCAAAATATCTGCCCTCAACACCAATACAGAGCTGTTATCTCCTTGAACGTATTTCTTGAAACTTGCTGAAGTTAGTCAGTTGCAATGTTTAGGCATGCCTAAGTGCTAATAGTAGAGAGTTTTGTTAAATTTATGGAACGTGTGACATAAACATATATTCAAATTCAATCTCGCAAAAAGAAATCTAGACTAATATAACATAAAATGGGTAAAAATGTTTCCATTTTTTATATTTTCATACGATATCCTTTTAAAGCTTAAAAAGCTTAACTCTGTATATTGTTGCGAACGAGCAATATTCTCCTTGACGCCTCCTCTTTCGTCTGTCTCGAAGGCCAGGCGAAGAAAACACAGTTTATGATATGAGTATGACGTCAGTATAACGTGATAATAACTTGAGACCAGGGTTTCCAAGATTTCCCAGTTAGAAGAATGGCTGCCAGATTTGGAGATATATCGCCAATTTGATGACTTCCGGAGTGTTTCAGAAACTTCACGAAATAACGATTAGTCTAGGAGATATGGAGGTATTTCCAGAAGTTTCTATAGAGAGACTATAAAAAGGGCTCATCACGCCGTTGGAAGTTCAGTTGACGAGTGGACAATATACGAGCTCCATTAGACGGTGATTTTTGTCAATGTTTTGAAAGTAGTAGCTGTTGTTTTTTTAAAGTATTTTCGTCCGTATTTTGAGAATGATATCGCTTATTCTCTGAAATTAGAGGAGTACTTAAATGCTGTTTGATTGTATACTATTCCTCTTTGCTTTGTGCTTGTGAATAAACGCTAGTTATCCCAGCACTTGGACTCGTTCTTGTAACCTATGTGTACACCCACGATTCTATAGGATACGTTCGTAACAATAGGTTCATGAATTTTGAAGATATATGCACGGTAGCTTTATTATTTCGTTTTAAAAATAAGTTAAATAAAATGACATTTCTTAACTTGTGTAATTAATATGCGATATAAAAGGTCAATACATTTTAATTCCCTATTCTTGCTAACTATTCTTTTAGGAAAAGTTAAAATAAATCGGATGTGGGCGACACATGACTTTCCTTATATAATGCAATGAATTTACTACTTTTACAGTAAAAAAAATAGGTTTTTCTTATAGTAGATACTTATATTTTTTTCAAGATATTGAATTTTCGACAATTTGACGTCATTTTCATTGAATTAGCGTCATTTTTATCCATTTGGCGAGTTTTTCGTTGATTAGGCAATATTTCAAAAAGTCGTCAAGTTGGCGACATTTTGAAGTATTGTTATTGCACATGTCCGCGCAATAAGCCAAATTCGTCGCCAAAATCTCGCCAAGTGCTATGGACGGAGAAATAAGTTATTCTTATAGGAGATAAATTGCTTATAATTTCTTGCTCTCTCTCTCTCTCTCTCTTAGTTAAAATCCATTTTTACAGTTATCATTATGTTTTAGCAGTAATTTCATTTAGTAGCCAAGGCTAATGTTAGATATGCCATGGCTACTAAATGAAATGGCTACTATGCGCTGGCTCCTCTTTGGCTTATTGCGCGGACATGTGCAATAACACTTCTCTTTGCAATAACGATAACCCAACACGCTTTACAATAACTTTCACTGATTGCGGCAAGTATTCATCGTAGTAGGTGCATAGTCTACATTCACATTAAGAGCTTGCAATTTCGTTTCAGTAGCTCAACGGTAGAGCGTCGAATGGCTAGTTCGAAGATCCAGGGTTCGATTCTCAGTTGGGGAGGCAAGGTTCCTTACCATGGCGCCCAGACAAATCCACCCTGTAGGTAATTGCAAAGATATTAGAGGTCCGAAGATCCCAGACAGTGCGACTCACATAGTGGGTTTAGAGTAGCTAGCTGCACGGCCGGGAAAGGATACCTCCTGCACTCAGGAGGCACCATCCCGCCAAACGAGCATTTATTTAGGTCTAAAAAGATAACAATTGATGAAAAATATTGTGGTTTAGCAGACAGTTTTACATTATATTGGAACTTGACAAGTACGTCCATTTTTCAAATAAGGGAAAATGGTTATTGCGAATATAGTTAAAAAGATCATTGAAAATAACATTTAGAATGAGATATATTAACACAATGAAATATAGATTAAATTAAAGAAAATAATAAAATTTTAAAAGGGAAATTTAGAAAATATGTAAAAATAGAAAATATATGGAAAAGGAAAGGAATTTAGGCACATGAAAAACAAAACCAGAAATTTAAGGAATTTAGAATAAAATTTAGAAAAATTACAAATAAAAACGGCCAAAGAAAAAAAACGAACTGAGAAAATAGAAACAGTTAACACAGCTTTTTAACACTTTACAACAAAGTTGAAAAGTGTTTATGACTTTGTTCATTCTGTCTGTCTGTCTGTCTGTCTGTCCGTTAGCACGATAACTGCCGTAAAAATGACTTTATCAAAATGAAATTTTAGTATATTGTTCAGACGGTCAGTGGGACCTATGGGAATATAAATATGTAATATCATCCTATTAGTTTTGGATTGAACCCGGGTTGAAAAAATGAAATGCATTAAACCCTATGGGACCTAATATTTCAAACTTTTTTAAGCTGATTTAAAATTCACAAATTGCTTCGAAAGTTTTATGAAATATTCAAATTATCCCATAAAATATATAAAAAAAATTTCAGCAAAATATATTCAGTAGTTTTTTAAATAAAAATTAAAATAATAATTACAGCTTTTATATGAAGTGATCATGTGACCATTATATAAAAAGATCACGTGACCCACTTCAAAATAAAATATGGCATCCATCTTGTCTCAAAATCGTGATATTTAAAGTTCTTTTTAATTCATATTGAGTGTTGTATCCGTCCTAAAACCGCTTTATTTTTGCTTATCTGTGCATCTATATACTGAAACAACGCAATTACAATATATATGAGTTTAAATGATCATCCAAATTTGATTATTTCTACAACGAAGCCTACTTTTCAATTATGGAAAATGTAAACAGCAAAACATGTAGAATGAGTTGTATAAGAATTCCTGTATTTCTTTAACGCAAAATTATTTAACTCATGGAGCCTGCAATATAGCTGATATGAATGAAACAGTCATTGATTTTACAGAGAGAAGGACGATTTGTTCGATGAAGTTTCAAGCATAGAGTTTAATTACTTGTAACTCTATGGTCTTAATTTTTTAAATAAAAAGAATTATTATAGTATTGTGATGAATGAAATCAATGGGAAAATGTTTATGAATGAAATGCTGATTTTATAGAGAGAACCAGGTGTGTTATATTTCGATGACGTCATTTGAATAAATTTCTGTTGTTTTTGATAAAGTTTTCAAATATAATGAATTATTGTAGTATTATGATAATTTTAAAAATATTACCGATGAATGTATCGCATTTTATAGATGTTTAAACCGGGCAATTTATATTTCAATGCCGTCAATTGAATGAAGTTCATTTTTTTCGATGAAGGTTTAGGTTTTCTAATATAATGAATTAATGTAGTATTGAGATAAGTTTTAAAATATTACTTAAAAATGTATTGCATTTTAGAGATGTTTAAATGAAATTGCATAGAAGTTGGAAAGTGTTTCATAATCAATACATTAAGCATGATTGACCTTTCTTGTTTATCTAGCGATCGCTTATTTATGCTGAGTAATTCGTTATATTGGTGATATAAAAGAGATGCAGATACATTTTGTTGTGGTAAAGTGAACAGTGATTGAAAAGCTGGCAAACCATCGCCCGCAAATTTGATACGAAATAATCACTACTGATATCATTTAAAAAATATTATAAAATAAAATCAGTTTTTTATATTTACTATTTTAAAATATAATAAATAAGTTTTAAAATTGTGAGACCAGAATATGTTCTCACATGTAGTGAGACAAGTTTATGTGTAGATTTATGGTGTCCTTAAAGGCAAACAAAGCATTAGTCTGGCTGGCGCCGAATTTTATGAGAACTTGAACTTTTAGGTCAAAGGACAGTAAATTTAGGAGGCCATATAAGAGTTGGGCCGGACTGAAAGTACAGTCGTGCCATTGGGTGAGGGGTGGCCAATCAGTGCCATGGAAGAAGTAAGGCGGAGTCCCCCCCCCACCGAGTAGACCTTAAATTTGGATCCGAGAATCGGCAGTATAGTATTAGTATTAGTATTAAGATTATCGGAGTATTACTATTATCGGCAGTATGAGTATGAGTATTTCGTAATAGATAGTAGTAGAACATGAACAAGTAAGATGACTTAGAAGCAGTTATAGAAAGAATTGAGTATTAGAGAAACCATGACTTAGAGGCATCAGTATTCTGACTTAGCAACATGAACAAGTAAGATGACGACAAGTATCATCGTAAGAGTAGCATATTTCAAGTAGTGAGAGTATCATCATAACATGGAGAGAACAACTACAGACGAATTTGACCACGGTTCCCAACAAGGCCCAAAACTCAAGGTATGTGTCATCAACAATCCAACGGTTAATGAATATTTAGATATCGGTTCAAGTGGTCTCACATGTCTCCATCCCAGTCTATTTTAAGAGTAATATATTGTATTGGGAGTTAATAAGTAGTTATGTAAATTAATAAATGTTATTGTTAACTTTAAATGGATCTAATCTTTTAATAATGATTAATGAATTCCTTTACAGGACTCACACTTAAGTTAAAATAATTGGAGGGTTTATTGCGGCACAACAACAAACAATGTATTTTTAATGTTAATTCCACTTTACGAGATCAACGGCCATGTCTTTAATGCTTAATAATAATTAATATTAATATAATTTAAACTTATAATTAAACATAAATTTTATTAGTCGTGCCACAAAAATATAATAAAATATAATAATAATTAAATTTTAAAATATAATAAATTAATGTAGTATTGTGATAATTTTCAAAATATTATCTATGAATGTATCGCATTTTAAAGATGTTTAACTGAAATTGCAATGAAGTAGGAAAGTATTTCATAATCAATGCTTTATGCATGATTGATCTTTCTTGTTTTTTTTAAACAAAAAATATGGAGCGAACACAATAAGTCCATATAAGTTAATAAGAAAGAAATAAAGAGATTCATTGATCAAAATAATTGAGAGCAGAATCTACTAATAATCTTAGGTCACTTTATTTGAAATTTTCATGGCAACAAGAATACAGTTTTTAATTTTATCTACTGAAGAGGGATTTGAACCAACTTTGGAGAACTAAATTGGTTTATTAGAGGGGGAGGGTTTCCAAAGATGAAAATTTAAAAAAATGGACAATCGAAAATGTAATGGTGAACGTCACTGAATTTATTTCAAATACAGTTAGAGGTGGATTTAATTTTAAAAAATCTGATGTGGGCAGCACATGACTTTCCCTGCAGACTGATATTAACGTTCTCTTTATTTTAATTAAATTTATTTCACTTTTAATTCAATTTTCGTTCTCATTCGGTAACCGGACTTATTTTCAAAAGTGGCGTAGAGAAAATACGGAAAACTAAAATACCTCGAAAACGGCTAGTTCTAGTGTAATGGGGTTGGTCTTATTATTTTCGTCGTTAAAAATTACGTATTAAACGAGCATTTAATGGATATATTTGAGTATACCTAGTTCTTTAGTTTAAATTTCGACGATTTTTGCGGGACATTTAAAAAAAAAAGGCAGGTTATTTTTTTCCGAATCATACCAAAATCTAATCAGCACCAGGGTAATCCACAAGTAACTCATCTACCGAATTTTGTGAAATTCGGTCCAGTAGTTTTTCAGTTAGAGTGGATACAAGCTTTTGCGGGCCATTTCGCAAAAAAGGCGGGTTCCTTTATTCCAAATCGTACCCAAAACTAATCAGCACCAGACTCGCTCACAAGTGACTTACCTAAAAATTTTGTGAAATTCTGTCCATTAGTTTTTTAGTTAGAGTGGATACAAAATCTGCACAGACAGACACACAGACAGACAGACACACAGACAGACAGACACACAGAGAGACAGACACACAGACACACACACAGACGTCACGCTAAAAATGGTTTTTTCGTATTCTAGAGATCTTGAAACGTGTAGATCCGTCGATAACTCGATTTGCGATTTTCGACATGATTCCAATACTTTCCCTATGCATTACCATGTATTGCAGGGAAAGTAAAAAGTATAGGTAATAGAGAAAGTAGCCATGATCAGTAAGAAAAGGAATGAGGTATTTATTAAAAATTTGTAAATTAGGATTCACGATAGAGAGGATTCTAGCCGGATCACCAGTCCTTGTAGAAATATAATCATTAAGATAATTTTGCCAAAGATTAATGACATGAGATTTACAAAATTTTGAGAGAAGTGAGTAGGGAAAGGGAATAGTAAGAGATTAACAAGAGATAGCAGCAATTTTGGCATGGTAATCAGCAATTTCATTTCCAGATATATTATTGTGAGTTTTTACCCAAGAAAAAATGCAAGGTTTTTGGCAAGGAGAGCTTTGGATTTAATGGAATTAAGATAATTAGATTTATTTTTTATTGAGTTAAGAGTGTGAATGGAAGAAACGCTATCGGAAAAAATATTAACAGGAGTATTATTAGAGGAAGCCCAGTCAATAGCAAAGGGAATAGAGGAAAGTTCGACTTGATATACTGTATCGTTGTTGTCAAGTTTATAGGAGAGAACCTTTTCCAGAACATCATGTTTAAAAATACTGACTGAAAAATCAGTGTTATTGTCCATATTTGAAACATCAGTATATATATTATAAATGACAGAGTCTTTATCGATTTTGTTAACTAAATTTACGGACCCATTTAGAGGGGTGCAAGATAGAGAAAGGAACAAGGAAATCAAAATCAGAGGGAGGCGGGAGGGAGGGAGAAGAAAGGGAATCAATTTTTTGTTTCCAAAAAATGAATTTATTATAGAGGGTAGACATTGTAAAATGAATGGGGGGGGGGGATACCAATGAGGGAAAATAAGGACATATTAGATGTTGTACGGTAGCCTGGGCAGATTTTTAGAAGGAAGATCCTTTGGAGTGAAATGAGTTTTTTAACTTGCATTTTAGTTTTTTACCCCATATAGCAGAACAGTAAGTAATAACTTTTTTCATAACACATAGATACCTGCATTTTAGGAAACATTTTTGATACCCTAATTTGACCCTGACATTTGGCCAAAAGTAATACAAAATTTAAGAGATTTTTCTTAGAGATATCGAATATGAGGGTCCCAATTTAATGTATTATCAATGATTAAACCTAAAAATTTTAAATGATTTTTGATTTTAATGGATCTATTGTTGAATTTAACAACAAACATCAATCATGCTTAAAGCATTGATTATGAAACATTTTCCAACTTCAAAGCAATTTTATTTAAACAAGTTTATAAAGTGTTATAAACTTGTTTAAACAAGTTTATAAAGTTAAACATTCCTCGGTAAAATTTTAAAACTTATCACAATACTACACTAATTTATTATATTTGAAAACTTTAAACTTCATCGAAAAAAATGAACTTCATTCAAAATACGGCATTGAAATATAAATTGCCTGGTTTAAACATCTCTAAAATGCGATACATTCCTTGGTAATATTTTTAAAACTATCATAATACTACAATAATTTATTATATTTGAAAACTTCATCGAAAACAATTGGAATTCATTCAAATGACGTCATAGAAAAAATAACACGCCTGCATCTCTCTATAAAAACAGCATTTCATTCATAACTTTCTCCCATTCATTTCATTCATCACAATACTATAATACTTTATTTGATTTAAAAATTAAGACCATGGAGCTACAAGTAATTAAACTCTATGCTTGAAACTTCATCGAAAAAAATCGTCCTTTTCTTTGTAAAATCAATGAATATTTCATTCATATCAGCTAAGCAGACTCCATGGGCTAAATAATTTTACGTTAAAGAAATACAGCAATTCTAATACAACTCATTCTACATATTTTGCTGTTTACATTTTACATAAGTGAAAAATAGGCTTCGTTGTCGAAATAATCAAATTTGGATGAGCATTTAAACTCAAATATATTGTAATTGCGTTGTTTCAGTATGTAGATGCACAGAATTTATGCAAAAATAAAGTGGTTTTAGGACGGATACAACACTCAATATGAATTAAAAAGAACTTTAAAAATCACGAGTTTGAGACAAGATGGATGCCATATATCATTTTGAAGTGGGTCATGTGATCTCTTCATATCATGGTCACGTGATCGCTTCATATAAGAGGTGTAATTATTATCTTAATTTTTATTTAAAAAAGTACTGAATATATTTCGCTGAATTTTTAAAAAAATATTTAATGGAACAATTTGAATATTACCTAAAATTTTCGAAGCAGTTTGTGAAATTTAAATCTGCTTAAAAAATGTTTGAAAAATTAGGTCCCATAGGGCTCAATGTATTTCATTTTTTCAACCCGGGTTCAATCCAAGACTAATTGGTGATATTAATCATTTATATTCCCATTGGTCCTACAGACCGTCTGAACAACATACTACAATTTCATTTTTTTAAGTCATTTTTACGGCAGTTATCGTGCTAACGGAGAGACAGACAGACAGACAGACAGACAGACAGAATGAACAAAGTCATAAACGTTTCAACTTTATTGTAAAATGTTAAAAATGGGATTTCTTTTCATACTAGAGTAAATTTTGGTGAAAATAACGGAGCAAATTTTATCAATAGATATTTCTAAAATCAGATTATTGAGGGAAGTAGAAAGAGAGTGAAGGAGGGAATTGGTATTAGTTTCAAGGACACTTATTTCTATTATTGTAAAATGTAATAATACCAAGGTCGTCCGCAAAGGCTGGAAGATAAAGTAAATCACGATTAAGGGAAAGAATTTCATTGAAGTAAAGATTCCAAAGGATGGGGGTGATAACTGCGAATTTAGTGGACTCTAGGATATTGAGCGCTGATTTTAAATCGGGAGGGTAACAACCACGCAGGAAGTTATCTTGGAGGATAAAATTAGCATTAGGAAGTTAACCTGGAGGATAAAATTAGCATTAGGAGGCTAACCTGAGGTAAAAATACCAAGAGGTGGTCAGTCAGATTGTTAGTTGCACACCAATCTGACATTAGAGGGGATAACGCAGAGCCCACTTCGACAATAACAGCTTGCAATTTTGCCCCAGTAGCTCAACGGTAGAGTGTCGGCTGGCTGATTCGAAGATCCAAGGCTCGATGTCTGGTTGGGGAATTAAGGTTCTTTACAAAGGTTTCCAAAAAATCAAATTTTATTATTCGCAATTTAAACTTTTTATATAAATTAAACTCTCGGAGCCTATCCTCAACTAAATTTCCGATGAAATAAATCGCGACAAAAGCTAGAAAAACATCTCCGAATACATTCAATTGATCAGCTGTTGTAGTCACACCTCTGTATGGTAACAGCTATATAAAGTTTCATTCATCAAAATTGATTTAATAACGCAATAAATAGAAGTTTTGCATACTAACGGTCATTTTTTATGTGAATAATAATAACGTCATTAATTGTTTTAAATTTTTAAATACGTTGGACACATGCCACGATCTTTGCTTGCCATTTTAGAAATGAAAATTCAAAGCAGATGATTCGAATTTCAACAGTGAAAACAATTAAGTAAATTAAAATTTACTGGTTTGGGGGATAGCATTTTTGAAAATAATTAAACACCAATTATTTTTATCAATTCTTTTAAACGCTATTTTCTAGACCAAGAATTACGTTTAAAATCGATTTACATATACATGGTGTCTAGGGCAGTCCGCATCAGGGAAAATTTCTCAAGAACGAAGAGAATTATCTTTATATTTTTAATGCAGTTGCATAGGAAACCCCTATGGTGCTACACGACAAGACAACTTTTTCTTTTTAGACTATTTTTGTATTTCCTATACATTAAAAAAATGAAGACAGCAAGCACGAGAAATGCATCCTAATATGGACTGTCCTTACTAACATACAGACATATGCAGCGCTCCCAACAAAGTTGTACGTAGACCAAAAAGTTTTGAAAGATGGTAGCTAAAACTAGGACAATGAGTTATAGTAAATTGACTATGTGATATCAGATGAGACTGATGGCAGCCCCCCCCCCCCCCGTGTGAAAAAATTTGGAAGTTAGAACTCCTATCCCGGAATGCATGATAGATGCAGACAAATAAATTAGAAAGTTGTAAAAAGTAATGAAATTAGTAAGAAACGATGTTTTGTAAAAAGGGTGAAGCTAGAAAGCTCTAAGTGTTGCTTTGAGTATCGTATGCAAATAATGATACTTCATTTTGCTCTTTTTTTTAAAGAGTATTTTCGGTGGCAGAGTTGACAGTTCATCTCCTTTGAGTGGTGTTGGTTTTCGTGTTCCCGATTTTAATTCTAGGAATGGGAGTTTGTTTGTTGAGAAGGTTTTTAGAACTGGTGTGTGGGATCGGTGGGAAGTAAACAATTTCTGTAAGGTATACAATAGCCTGCCTGATGATTTTGATATTTTTTTCCTTCATTAACAACTTTTAAAGATCATTTATTGTAATTCTTGTGTGTTTTGCTGCTTTTTATTAACTTACAAATGCTTATTTGCTGTCGGTGTTTTTTAGTCTGTTTCTATATGTATGGTTCTTGTTTGTATCTGCCCTCTGCGGATTTCTTCTGTGCATTGTTTTGCCTTCTATCACTGGAATTTGCTTCCTGTTGCATGAATTTTTTAATAAATAAATAAATAAATAAATAAAATGACTGTGAAGCGTAAAACCGTTCTTACAGGTAAAATATGCATACGACGGTCTATCCACAGATGTGTGTACTTTGATGAGTATTCTGTCAAAAAAGATCATGGCAAACTATACGAATGAAGATTATTGAGGTTGGTTGATTATGGTTTAATGGCACAAGATCCAAAGAGGATATGCTGCGCCAGACATATGGTACCAAGATACATAAATCAGTATGGATTAAAGCAAGTGTATAATCAGTTTAACTTTCTAATGCCATTTTTAGCTTCTTGCATGGTCATTGATCTCCCAATTTGAAATCGGCGTTCAATGTCCTAAAGTCCACTGAATCTGTGCTTGTTGTACTAGGGTCCCTTTCACATCTCCGATCTCTTTGCACTAATCTACAGGGTTGATTTGCTAGGGCACCATTGTCAAAAACTTTCCTACCTCAACCCATATCCGAACTACGGATCTTTATACTGCCCAGTCGAGGCAATACCATTGACCTACCGGAACGTAATTGCAAGCCTTTATTGTCGAAGTGGACTTAATGCTTGTAAACGTTGTTGTAGTTGAGACCCAGACCGCCCGACCTACCAGAAAGGTGTAAGCTAACCGTTTGGGCGGCATGGAAGTGCCACCCAATTTAGACCGGAACCCAGTGGGGGAGGCATCCACAGGGATCGTACCCTCCTTCCCCTACCACCAACCTCTCGGAAGGATGCTTGTAAACGTGTAACATGCAAATATTTCCTGCATATGAATATGTATTGTGGCTGACGACGAGCATATTAAACATACTTTACATTAAACTGTTGTTGTTTACTGATGACCTCCTGTTTCGGCGGAGCCGATTCAGGACCAGTGACGCAGGAAAGAACGAAGAAAGAAGACACAAGAAGAGAGAACAAAGTATATTACAAGAACGCATCATTGACTAAGGTCGGAGGGGTGCAGCTTCACATTTAGATGAGGACCCAGAAGGCGGAAAAATGACTTTATCCTCGTGGAACATCCATGCCTTATTCGGGATTCGAACCCGAGGCCACAAAACAGCAGCCGAAGACGCTATCCACTTCAACGCCTGGGCGGCACATTAAACTGTACTTTACATAAATAACGTTTTTTTATTAAATGAAATAACGTTTCCTACTAATTTGGTGATGCTTTACAACTTCCTAATTGACTCTTTTCTGTATGTCACATATTTTACGAGGTAGAACGATTAACTTTCAAATTTTACTGCTGGTGGCGCTGTCGTCAGTCGCATCTGGCATCGCCTGGTTACCTCTTCTACAAGTCTAGCCACCACCGTTTTAAACTTATGTGGCCTACTTACAACTTTACAGAATACTCTGTATTCTAACATAATATTTTTGGACGCATTTTAATAGTGTAAATATCCGTATATTTATGGGACTAATTCCTTCAAAAGATTCCTTGAAATATACAGTTCAACAGATATTTCACTTAGAAGTACTTCCCTAACTTTCCATGTTATGTATTGGATAATGTAGTGTGGACAGTACTTGCATTATTCAAGCTGCTTTTAACATGCATGTAACGTAATTGAGGCTAATTACACTTCTTGTGGAGTGAACAGTCGGTGCAGTATTCTTTAACGATTGAGAGAATCACCTAAACATTGTATCTACTTCTAAGGGTATTTACTGCAATGGTCTGTAGACGTAATTTGCTTTCTCACTCTGAATAAAGCTTAAGGCCTGTTAAGAGTAAAACCAAATCGTTTTCTTTAGGACTGCGCGAAAGTTATTTGCGCTATGTTGAGCTTTTATTTATAAATGTCAGTGTTTCACATCTTTAGGAACATTTTATTTTGCAGTTATTAATTCGTGATTTTACGATAAGCGATTGAGCGCACAATCAATAAATAACGAACTGCTTCGCAGCATAAAATGATGCGATAATTAGGATAAATGAGAATACGTATCTTTTGGAAATCATCTTGATTTCCATTATTAGTGAAACAAGTCTGGACTCAAACGTTTTCGCTTTCAATTTCTTGTAATCTTTTTAAATCAATAACTTTTCCAATACTCTAGCCAATGTTTGGACAATGACTCCATATTCCTCCGAGGTAGGGCATGACTATGTCATTTTTTATTTCTTTGAGTATATATTCTCCGCCTTTCTTTTTCTTGTTTATATTTACTTGTATTTCCTATTTTTCTAGTCTTTTCATTTTCTCCACACTAGATGGCGCTACTTTATTGACGTCTGTAGTGCAGTTATTTCTGTCTGAGCGACATTTTTATGAAATCCATAACCCCATTTATTAATTCATTCCTTCTAAATTTTATTTTAGGAAACGCTATCTCAAAAATCCATTTTATTCTATCGCATTCAGCAATTTATAATTTCATTTCGATTCTGAATTCTGTTCTTAAATTTTATTCCAAAAGGATGAAACGCTAAATCTTTCACCTCGCCCTTTTGGAGCCTCTCCGTCTACAACATTAACCATTCGCGCTTTGATACATTTCGGGCGTTTCGATCTTTTACCGCGATACGCATTTCATATGGAAAGGTACTGGTGTTATATTCTGTGAGTGTGTCGTCACGAACGCGCGCAATCATACTAAGACGCTTATTTAAGAATAATGTAATTTGTTTTCAGTTGGCGAAAAAGACCTGAAGGGGTAAGACGTGTTTGCCCTCGGGGCACGAGAACCAAATTCTTATTTTAAATTCGTTAAATTGGAAGAGTAAAAAATATGAAGCATCGGATTAAACTTATCGCGTCTTCAATAATTACAATAGAAATCTTCTATTTTAAATATTGGTGAGATGTTAAGTACTTAGTTCTGAAAACTGTTTCAAGCACTTCTGTTTTCTCAAGAATATGTATGGCGTGTATATATTTTCAGAATGACGTGTATTACTGGTTTGTAGAATTTAAAATGACAATGTTATGCCAATTAAAAAGATAATAATTATCTACTGCCTCCTTATTTATCGAAGTATGTTAATTTATTATTCGACCACTCATCATTTTAACGCACGCCACTAAGTCTCCGTCACCATCTTTCACCTTTCTAAACATCTTGCAACATGCTACGTTTCGGTCGAAGCCCTTTTAAGTTTCGGATAACCTGTACGCACCTTCGATGTCTCCTACCCGACTCAACTTCGCATCGGTTTCGCAGTGCAATCCTCCACCCGCCTGCAGAACCTGCGCCTCCGAAATGGCAATCCTAGTCCTCACCGGAGCGGGGACGGCCTGCATCATGCTCTGGTCGAAATCCACGTCATGCCACATGATTTCGCCGCTATCGATCACGATCCTAGTTAATTTCCGTGCATAGGGGTATTAACAACATTGTCTTGTGCTTATTTGAGCGCTTAAGTTCAGATTTGCTGCACTCAAGAAGGATATCCAGATGGTTTCCGAATTGTACGCATCCTCATTTATCTTGATTTGATCTTCATTTCCCTTTGTGAACCAACCAGTTCATAACATTTCATTTGTATTCGAGTTACAAATCATTAAAATTGCATAAGCCACAACCTCGGTGTATCGATACCCCCCTAATTCGTTATACCATGCACAATGTTGGTATACTTTTTTAGTCCAAACTTTTAAATTAAAAAAGAAATCAAATTATTATGTTATTTTAAACACGGTATACGTTTAGTTACGTATTGACTATTGACTGTGCATGCTTGGCAGCATTATATAATGTATAACATACTTTTGACTTGTTATACGTTCATATAATAAACCGATAAATATAAAAAAAAGTCTGCAGCACAGGACTTTCCTTATATAATGCAATGAATTTACTACTTTTACAGTAAAATAGAATTATTCTTATAGTAGATAGACGATTAGATTATTCTTATAGTAGATACTTATATTTTTCCCAAGGTATTGAATTTTCTTCAATTAGTCGTCATTTTCATTGATTTAACGTGATTTTTATGCGGAAACGTGATAAACATTGTTTTGTTTATTTACAAAACTTGGATATAATTTCCTCAGAACAACTAAACATTATTTTTACTGCGATATGTTGGTAGAATGATGATTCAACTAAAATGTGTTTTGCATTTACATCGAAATGTTTTTTTGAAGTCAATAACATATTTGTATGGGAATATCTTTGACTGATAAACAGAACTTACGAAAAATGTAAACAATTTAGACGCTTATGTTCTGACGCCTAGTAGATAACAAGAAAGATCAATCATGTTTAAAGCATTGATTATGAAACACTTTCCAACTTCAATGCAATTTTATTTAAAAAAGTCGAAAATGCAATACATTCCTCGGTAATATTTTAAAACTTATCACGATACTACATTGATTTATTATATTTGAAAACTTAAACCTTCTTGAAAAAAATGAACTTCATTCAAATGACGGCATTGAAATATAAATTGCGTGGTTTAAATATCTCTAAAATGCAATACATTCCACGGTAATATTTTTAAATCTATCATAATACTACGATAATTTATTATATTTGAAAACTTCATCGAAAACAACTGAAATTAATTCAAATGACGTCATAGAAAAAATAACACGCCTGGATCTCTCTATAAAAGCAGAATTTCATTCATAACTTTCTCCATTTCATTCATCACAATACTATAATAATTTATTTTATTTAAAAACTTCATCGAAAACAACTGAAATTAATTCAAATGACGTCATAGAAAAAATAACACGCCTGGATCTCTCTATAAAAGCAGGATTTCATTCATAACTTTCTCCATTTCATTCATCACAATACTATAATAATTTATTTTATTTAAAAATTAAGACCATGGAGCTACAATTCATAAACTTTATGCTTAAAACTTCATCGGAAAAAATCGTCCTTCTGTTTATAAAATCAATTAATATTTCATTCATATCAGCCATGCAGACTCCATGGACTAAATTATTTTGTGTTAAAGAAATACAGTAATTCTAATACAACTCATTCTACATATTTTGCTGTTTACATTTTACATAGGTGAAAAATAGGCTTAGTTATAGAAATAATCAAATTTGAATGAGAATTTAAACTCAAATATATTGTCATTGTGTTGTTTTACTATGTAGATGCACAGAATTTAAGCAGAAATAAAGTAGTTTTAGGATGGATACAACACTCAATATGAATTAAAAAGAACTTTAAAAAATCACGAATTTGAAACAAGATGGATGCCATATATCATTTTGAAGTGGGTCATGTGATCGTTTCATATCATGGTCACCTGATCGTTTCATATAAGATGTGTAATTATTATTTTAATTTTTATTTAAAAAACTACTGAATATATTTAGCTGAATTTTTTTTTATATATTTTATGGAACAATTTGACTATTACCTAAAATTTTCGAAGCAATTTGTGAATTTTAAATCCGCTTAAAAAATGTTAGAAAAATTAGGTCCCATAGGGCTCAATGTATTTCATTTTTTCAACCCGGGTTCAATCCAAAACTAATTGTGTGATATTATTCATTTATATTCCCATAGGTCCTACAGACCGTCTGAACAACATACTAAAATTTCATTTTGATTAAGTCATTTTTACGGCAGTTATCGTGCTAACGGACAGACAGACAGACAGAATGAACAAAGTCATAAACACTTTTCAACTTTGTTGTAAAGTGTTAAAAATGTAAATGATTTTCTTGTTTTGTCGGAAATAGGGTTCAGTTCAGATTATTAATATATGAAAATAACTAAACTTTTTTTCGAAAACACTTTAAAAAGCCCGAGCGAGTGTTTTCTTCAATTTTTAACACTTTACAATATAATTGAAAACTGTTTATGACTTTGTTCATTTTGTCCGCCTGTCTGTCTCTCTGACCGTTAGCACGATGACTGCCGTAAATATGATTTTATCAAAATGAAATTTTAGTATGTTGTCCAGACAGGACCTATG
The DNA here is from genome assembly GCA_951213105.1 of Amaurobius ferox. Taxonomy (NCBI): domain Eukaryota; kingdom Metazoa; phylum Arthropoda; class Arachnida; order Araneae; family Amaurobiidae; genus Amaurobius; species Amaurobius ferox. Next base: position 52,360,118 of record OX578145.1, read on the forward strand.
GGAATATAAATGAATAATATCACCCAATTAGTTTTGGATTGAACCCGGTTTGAAAAAATGAAATACATTGAACCCTATGAAACCTAATTTTTCAAACATTTTTTTAACGAATTTAAAATTCACAAATTCCTTCGAAAGTTTTATAAAATATTCAAATTATCCCATAAAATATATAAAAAAAATTTCAGCAAAATATATTCAGTAGTTTTTAAAATAAAAATTAAAATATTAATTACACTCTTTATATGAAGAGATCACGTGACCATCATATGAAGATATCACGCGGCCCACTTCAAAATAAAATATGGCATCCATCTTGTATCAAAATCGTGATTTTTAAAGTTCTTTTTAATTCATATTTAGTGTTGTATCCGTCCTAAAACTGCTGTATTTTTGCTTAAATTCTGTGCATCAATGCTCTGAAACAAAGCAAGTACAATATATTTGAGTTTAAATGATCATCCAAATTTGATTATTTCCACACCGAAGCCTACTTTTCACTTATGGAAAAGGTAAACACCAAAATACGTAGAATGAGTTGTATAAGAATTGCTGCATTTCTTTAACGCAAAATTATTTAGCCCATGGAGTCTGCAATATAGCTGATATGAATGAAACAATCATTGGTTTTACAGAGAAGCAAGCGATTTTTTGATGAAGTTTTGAGCATAAAGTTAAATTACTTGTATTTCCATGGTTTTAAGTTTTAATTAAAATTAATTATTATAGTATTGTGATGAATGAAATGGATAAAAACATGTGTATGAATGAAATGTTGTTTTTATTTAAAGAGCCAGCCGCTTTATAATTCGATGATTTCCTTAGAAAAAGTTCATTTGTTTTCGATGAAGTTTTCAAATATAATAAATTATTGTAGTATTGTGATAATTTTAGAAATATTACCGAGGAATGTATCGCATTTTAGAGATGTTCAAACCAGGCACTTTATATTTCAATGCCGTCATTTGAATGAAGTTCATTTTTTTCGATGAAGGTTTAAGTTTTCAAATATAATAAATCACTGTAGTATTGTGATAAGTTTTAAAATATTACCGAGGGATGTATCGCATTTTAGAGATGATTAAATAAAATTGCATTGAAGTTGGAAAGTGTTTCATAATCAATGCTTTATGCATGATTGATCCTTCTTGTCTTACTTTCACTCGAAATATATAGTAAACTATAAAATATAGATATAAATAGCTAACAACAAAAATGTGTACTACAAAGTTTAGTATTAAAATATATATGTATTATTAGAAAAAAGCTCCTATAGTGTTCGAATAACCATACTATCAAGTTAAAGAAGATTGGAAATTTTATTTTTTCAAGTTTGTAATGATTATATATAAAAACTGAATAGCTAGTTTTGAACAATAAGTAAGAAATTGTAGCTCTTTAAAATCTCTATAGGTGTAATTAATTAAATTTTGGATCGATCTCTATTTTTTTTTAAACAAAACTTTAAAAATAAATAGTTTATCTAGTCCGAACAAGTTTGTTTCTCCTTTTTTATTCCTTCACTCGCATATCTCCCAAATTATAAGAGATAGATCTAAACAGGAAGCGACAAACAATAAGTATGATAAAATTTAGTTTTTAAATCTATACTTATTTTTAAAGAAAGCTCTTACAGTATTCGATTAATCATATTGTCAAATTGAAGAAGTATGAACATTTTACGTTTTTCATGTTTGCAATGTTGATATTTAAAAAATTGGAAGTGATAGCTACAAACAATAAGCAAGAATTTGTAGCTTTTACGAATTTCTATAGATTTATATAATTATATTTTGGATCGAGTTCTTCTTTCTTTGTCGATATTACAAAAGTTGCGTTTTATTTTCCAAAATGTGATTTGCTAAATACCATTTCGGCTCCATCGAACTGGAACCCATTTTTTCTATATATTTAAAATTTAAGTATATCGCTGATACCGAAAACACATTTATGTTTTAACACATTAAATGCAAATAAATGCATAGAAACACAATAAAAAATAATCAAACTTTATATATTGCTTCTATCTTATCACTTTCCCTTTTTCTTCGTATTTTCAAATGATTGAGAATGAAAACAATTTCAAGAGCTTATTAATTGTTTAAAGGTTCTTCGATGATATTAAAATGAATTTTGATATTTTTAATTCGGCAAAATTAATCATACTTAACTCGTTTCCTTTATCTTTTTGCTTTAAGAAATTTAATTTATCTGTCCCTCCAGCATAAGACGATATTAAATTGTACGAGATATAGTAGGGTTTCATTTTATCCCCTTTTTATTCATTGTTATAAATTGTTGAATTTAACTTTCACTTCTTTTTATTCAGATAATATCTTAAATTTTAATTATTTATTATTGAGTAATATTGATATGAAGTTTAAATGCGGCATGGTATCTAGATGGACCTGGTTGTGGGCAGCACGCAACTTTTACTTCACATCGTGATGAATTGTTTTGATATATTTTAAATATTTAATTTTACTTTTCTTTATGTTTAAGAATGTGTTCTCCAATATGAAAATGTAGAAGTTTCTTGGTCCGAATAAAATTATTCATTTATAGTTATGTACAAAATCTAAATCAAAATAGTATTGGTATATCAAGTAAAATAAGTAAAATTTGGAGAATTAGTTGGCTTGGAGGTGGGACAGACCAGTGATTAGCGCGCGGAGATTGCACTGATATGACCGAGTTCGATTAAAAAATTCATTTTCTTCCCAAACTGTCCCCGCGTTCGGGAAGGAGAGGGCGGCCCCTGTGGATGCAGCCCACACTGGGTTCCACTTCCTTGGGTGGCACTCTCTGGCCATCCAAACAGATATCTTACACTTTCGGATAGGTCGGAGGGTCTGGATCGAAGACGAATTAGTTGGCTTGGAACAAAAAGCGTGTATTTTCTGGCCGGATGGAATGCGCTAAGTCAAAGATAATACTGTTAAAAAACATGTATAAGAATATTGCATAAAGCCAACATTTTTAACGATATTTAATATTTTTTAATGTATTTTTTAAAGATTTAAAAAATGTGCAATATTTCGAGGATGGTTTACGCAGTGTTTTATATTGAGTGTAATTCGTATGCTTATAAATTACGTATAAAATTACATTTCTAAATAAAGGGCTGCTTTGATTTATTTACGACTAGCAGTATACCCGTTCTTCGTACAGAGTATATAATACAAAGAAACTTATAATTCACAATCGTGTGCAGATTCTGTTCAAATATTAAATTTATTGCTCCTTAAGAGAAGTTTAAGAATATCTGTTCTCACTATGCAAAATTATCTTCAGGGGCATATCTGAAGAATAAAACATCCTGGCCCTTTTTGTAAGCAAATTTACAAAAACAAGAAAAAGGAATTGAATCAATATATGCAACCCCGTACTACTTATATTGTCGCAGATTAGAAAATATGCCAGTGTGTTAGTAGAAGATTACTCGTATTACAATATAAGTCTCAAAAATCTTTGCCAAAATAAAAGACGTGACGTAATAAATTGAAAATATCAATAATCCCTGTATTCTTTATACCAAAAGGTCGTAATTGATTCCAATATAAGCCAATATTGGAATGAAGTACGGCTATCAAAACATATGCCAATATATTCATAGATTCTATTATATTCTTGTAGATTAGAAGATATACCCGTTGTTGTTGTTGAAACCCAGACCGTCCGACCTACCAGAAAGGTGTAAGGTAACTGTTTGGACGGTCGGGAAGTGCCACCCAATTTAGACCGGAACCCAGTGGGGGAGGCATCCACAGGGACCGTACCCTCCTTCCCCTACCACCAACCTCTCATAAGGACTCTCGGACCCACATGTTTAACGTGATCGTACTCCGCATGAACACGGCGGCAGTTTTGGCAGTGGCTGGAATCGAACCCGGGCCTACCGAGTGCAACTCCAGCGCGCTAACCAATGGGCTACCGCGCCCTAGAAGATATACCCGTGTATTTGTAGAAGATTACTCGTACAACGTACAATATATGAGTTTAAACAATTTTTGTCATAATAAAACAGTTGCATAATAACTTGAAAATATCAATAATCCCTGAATTAATAATCCCCGAGAATATCAATAATAATAACCTTTAAACCTAAAGACCATAATTGATATTATCCAGTCAAAAATGCTATAAGAAAAATCAAATCGTTCTTTTCTAAAATATATTTTGATATCCATTTATTTATTATTCAAATAAAAAAAATAATAATTAAAATTAACAGACAGATTTAACTTAATTGCGTTTCTGAGCAACATAAGATAGAATCTTCCTCAAAACTGCGAAATTAAATAACCATTTTGATTTCTTTAAACTTTTCATTGTTCAGTAAAAGCTTGTGAAAAATGAACCATGGAGATAGATTTTCCATTTAAATCGTATTTCAAATAATTCATGTTTTCAGAAAGTGAACAATTAGCGCAAAAAATCTCCCATCAAACTCAGAGATAAAGTTTTAATTCAGTTTCAAACGATTTTCAAGCTTTTCGTTTGGATAAACCATGGAGTTAGACAGTAGAATTCGTAGGAAGAAGTTTCATTTTTCATTAATATCTCAACAACCCCTGGTCTTAGGAACTCCAAACATGGACTAACTTTTAAGTGGGTCTATTTCCAGACTACTCATAAAATTTCACCAAATTCGGTTCAGCCGTTCTCCCGTGATGATGGGACAAACAGACAGACAGACAGACATATTTCAAATTTTATTTATATAGACTAGCAGCATATCCGTTCTTCGTACGGAGTATATAATATAAAGAAACCTATAATTCGCAATCATGTGCAAATTCTGTTAAAATATTAAATTTATTGCTCCTAAAAAAAGTTTAAGAATATCTGTTTCACTATGCAAGATTATCTTCACAGACAGATCTGAAGAGTAAAACATCCTGGCCCCTTTCGTAAGCAAATTTACACAAAAAAATGGAATTGAATCAATATATGCAACCCAGTACTACTTATATTGTCGCAGATTAGAAAATATGCCAGTGTGTTAGTAGAAGATTGCCCGTATTACAATATGAGTCTCAAAAATAATTGCAAAAATAAAAGAAATGAATTAATAAATTGAAAATATCAATAATCTCCGTACTCTTTATACCAGAAGGTCGTAATTGATTCCGATATATATCAAAACACATGCCAATATACCTGTACTACTTATATTCTCGAAGATTAGAAGACATACCCGTGTATTTGTAGAAGATATACCCGTCTATTTGTAGAAGATTACTCGTACAACTTACAAGATATGAGTTTAAACAATTTTTGTCGTAATAAAACAATTGCATAATAACTTGAAAATATCAATAATCCCTGAATCAATAATCCCCGAAAATATCAATAATAATAACCTTTAAACCTGAAGACCGTAATTGATATTATCCAGTCAAAAATGCTATAAGAAAAATCAAATCGTTCTTTTCTAAAATATATTTTTATATCCATTTATTTATTATTCAAATCGAAAAAATAATTATTAAAATTAACAGACAGATTTAATTTAATTGCGTTTCTAAGTAACAGGATATAAGATAGAATCTTCCTCATAAACTGCGAAATTAAGTAACCATTTCGATTTCTTTATACTTTTGTTCACTAAAAACTTGTTTTAAATAAACCATGGAGATAGATTTCCCATTTAAATCATGTTTCAAACAATTCATGTTTTCAGAAAGTGACTAATTAGCGCCAAAAATCACCCACCAAACTCAGTGATTAAATTTTAATTCACTTTCAAACGATTTTCAAGCTTTTCGTTTGGATAAACCACGGAGTTAGAAAGAAGTCCTAGGAAAAAGTTTAGTTTTTCATTTATTCTCGACAATCCCTGGTCTTAGATACTCGAAACTTAGGCCAAATTTATGGGAGGTTATTTCAAGGCTATCCACAAAATTTCTTCAAATTCGGTTCAGCCGTTCTCTCGTGATGGTGAGACAAACGAACATTTCGTTTTTTACTACTCAAGAACCACTGATTGTAGAAACTCCAAACATGGACTAAATTTTAAGTAGGACTATTTCCAGGCTGCCCACAAAATTTCATCAAATTCGATTCAGCCGTTCTCCCGTGATGACGGTACAGACAGACAGACAGACAGACAGACAGATTTTCAATTTTATATATATAGATTAAAAATATCTTTCAGCACTTTGGAGTGATTCCGATTCTGATTATATGCTAACTTGATTTATAATAAAATCAGCAGCCATACCCGCATCTAGCGGTCACATTTTTTATGAAATGAAATAAAAGTATGTGTCCACTACGCAAAATCGTGGCCCGTAAGTCCCAAAATGATGCGCACGCTGCGCGAGGAACTTCTTTAGACGGCTGGTGTGAAGTATGCAACCCGCGTATGATGCTCTCAATAATGACAACCCTATTCTATGCAATAACTTGTAAGCAACATTTTCCAGGTTATTTGTGTGGTTTTTGGTAGTGTAGTGGTTATAGCGGGAGGATCGTATGCGGTAGTCCCGTGTTCGACTGCATAGGCCTCATAAAACTATCTCCGTGTCTACGCGGAGTAAGTTCACTACAAATCCGTAGGTCCAAAACGGGATAGCTCAGTAGTTAAAAGCGCGGGATTGCATTCGTATTGAAATTCCTCTATGTATGTATTTGTGTATTGTTTTTCTGTGTTTCCCCTTTTCGTCCACTATAACTGCTCTACATCCTTTAGGCAAATTGGACTACCTGGTTATTAAAAATATATAATGTGGACAGGATTTCACAGTTGTAGAGGCACGGAGATTGCATTCGCAAGACCAGCGTTTGATTTCCGTCGGCAGGGAAGTATTCCCACTTATATTAATATTTAATGCTCGAATATTACTTTGTTGTTCCGGATTCGATGCACGCAGGCAGTACTACTATGCATGCCAGTACTACTATGCGTAATGTAGAATAGACAAGGTTCATTAAGATCCTCATAAAACAATTACAATTCGTGTACAAGTACATGGTGAGTAATGGTGATCTGGCGATTGGCAATTTTGGATGTTGAGAGAGAAGGTACTGTGGATAAGAGAACACAATTATGAAGTTACATAAATAAAAAAAATTAAAATAAGAGAATGAAGTAGTGACAGTAAGACTTGGTTGAAATTTGGAGACGTTATGAAGTGAAATGTGATATCAATGTTCGTTTAGGCTTGTGAGGTTTCGTTCAGTGAGGCTTGATTCTGCGAGGTTTGTCAGGTATGTCGGTGATAAATGTAGGTTGATGAAACTCCGTTCTGTAGCAATTTTCACTGCTTGTCTGGTTGGAGCTGACTGTGTTGTGTGCTAATTAGAATGGCTGCAGGCTGTTTATTTCTATGTTAATTATTTTTTAAGGATAATGATAAAAGATAAGGCTTTGCGTAGCGGAAGGAAATGTACTTAAGGTTTAATTATTGTATTCGTTTTCTTTGAGGTATATCATTGACCATGTAATTTTTTCCATTGTTGATTTTACGTGGAGTACGTGTGCGTTAAATATGGGAGTTCGAAAATCCCTTCGAGATGTTGGTTTTAGAGGAAGGACGGTACGGTTCCAGTGGATGTCACCCCTAGTGGTTTCCGGTAAAAATTAGGTGGCACTGTCCTAGCCGTTGAAACTGATATCTTACATCTTCGAATAGGTCAAGTGGTCTGGATCAAAAGAAGGAAACAAATTATAACGTCTCTATATTACAACAAGAAGTCCTGCGTTATTTTGGTACAGCATTACGAACAGACGGCAAAAGGTATATTTCTGATATTTTACATATACTATACTAATATAAACTTGTAGGCGTGTAAGATGGGTCTAGAATTTTGATTTAGGCTTTAGTAAATTAAATATTAATTAATAAAGTTTTATATTGCTGGTAGGGACAAAGATTCAATAGGACGAGACGATTTCCAACTTCTTTGTGATTCGTTGCTGGCAGGAACGTCACAAAGATGGCGGGGGATAAAGATGTTGTTGATTCTTATGAACCGTGTTTTGCAACTATTGTTATCAACAATTATAACTAAAATGTAATTATCATTGCAAGTAACAATTATATGTCTTGTTGTTGATTCTTTGAAACAATTAAACGAAGTAACTACGTAAAATAACTTTTATGTTAACGATTTTTAAAACTTTTAGCAAGCTAATTATCTGGTTAATTGCAATAATTTATTTTTTTACATTGTAAACGGTGTACGTTGGACAGGTTCAAAACTACTCTTCTCGGTTTATGCCGGTTGCGAGGGAGGGAAGCGAGGGATCTATCCACTACCTAACGAGACCACGAGACCAGGAAAGCAAGGATCGGCGGTTCCATTCACCGGGCAGGGCAAACGCAACCTACCGAGACTCGACCCCAGTCACCGACGGGTCTGGAAATAGATCACAAAGGCCTACTCTTCTCCGCCATCTGGAAGCACCTATTTCAAGACCGAAAGCGCGTTAACCCCAGGCCTATCCACAGATTGATTTACCGTACAGGTAAAAGGATTGTCAGAGCTATGAGACAGCTGAGTTCCATGCACCCCATTTTGTGGTGGACCCCCTGTGGGGAAATGTACGTTGGACAGAGTTAGAAACCACCACCCGGGAGAACTGATGTCGACCTGGGGGGTTTATGTCGACTACGTTGGGAGGGGGCAACGTGTGTTATCCGCAACCCAGCGAGGCAACGGCCGGGAGAGCAAGTGTCGGCGGAACCGATCACCCTTCAGGATGAAGGTAATCCATTGAGTCAAGACTCCAGTCGCCGACGGGTCTGAAAATAGGTCATAAAGGGAATGCTCCTCTTAGCTACCTGGAGCGTCTGCTTCTAAGACCAATCCCCGTTAGCAGTTGGTCTAGCCATAGATTGATCTACCCCCACAGGAAAGAAGGATTAGGGCTATGAAGAAGCCAAGTTCCTTACACCGTCATTTTGTGACAACCCCCCTGTGGGGGAAAGTGTACGTTAGACAGTTGAATCGTGAATTAAATATTTATCTGGTTATTAATACTGTTCAGATTCGATTCCTTACATTATAATTACACCAAAGCGAATATGAAATGATTGCATTAGGAATGGAAATTGAAATCGCTCTTGAGCTGCTGGTAGGCCGTCAAGTTTAGGGAAGGGGGGGGAGCTTGATGGGGCAAATAGGGGCGTCCGCTTGCTACCCGAGGATGATGAAAGGCCCAGCAAAGCGAGCTTATAGGATTGGAATGGGTGAGTGAACATGTGGCAGAATCCCAACGGGTGTATTACACCTGCTTAGCAGGCGGATTGGGAGAGTTGCTGAAACAATATCCTGTGGTTGTCAAGCAAGGGGTAGGGCTTTATAGTACTTTAAAGCATTTCTACCACGGTGCGGCAATGCTCTTTTAATTAGTCAACAAGTATTATTGCTTGCATTTAGTTTCATTTCTTTGTTCAATTTATATTCAGAAATGCTTTATTTTTGTTAATAGGGATATTTAAAACTTCCGTATATGCAATAACATTTATAAATGATGTGAAGAATTCTAACCATGTTACCGTAAATCGTTTAGAATTAAGACCTAATACAATATTATTTTAAATATGTTATAAAACAAGATATGCGCAAATATATTTATAATCTGTATATACACACACTGAGAACAGATTAAAAGTTTTAATCAGGAAAATATTTATCTTTTGTATCCTAGCTAAAATTTAGTGATATTTTGTCAGAGATTCAGAGAGTTTTCAGATGAATAAGTGCTGCTAATTCCATTTTAAAAGTTACAAGCGAGATTAAATTTACTTGGTATTTGGACGATAACAGACTTATCGACTAACTCGACTTATCTCAAAATAAATTGAGATAAGTCGAGTTATTGTGGATTTAATTGTGGATTTAATGTTAGAATCACCAGGATAATTAAAAATTGAAAATCGGAAATTGTTACTATTGAACTTGATAAATTTAGATTTTCAGCTGGATGTTTTACGTTTCACTTTTGAGTAATTTTCATTTCAATAAACTGTTGAAACAGCATTATTTTCATCCGGTCAAATACTCCATTATTTGAATTTGATACAGCTACAAGTTTTGATTGTTTAGACTACATTTTACTACTGTTTAGATAAGTTTTGACTACAATTTTTGATTCTTCGACACCAACAGTTTCTGTTTTCATTACAGTGCACAGTAAATGTGCATGAAACCTATTACAGTTGGGTAGAAAATTATCTTCGAGTTGTTGATGCAATGTAACGGTTTTTGGCTACTTCGAACATGTTTCAACAATGTTTGGTGTGGAGTCTGTGTGTGTATGTATGTGTCTGTATATGTGTGTCTTTCTGTCGAATGTCCGCGTAAGACCAATGTCTATAGATATCAGTAAGTTAGAACATTAAAACGCCAGTAGTAAATGGAGTGGTGAATCGGTATAAATTGTGGGACAGACGAAACGGCGGCAACATTGACATTAAATTGGACATTTATTTATAACCAATAAATGTATTAAGTAAGATTGAAATGTAATCACGGTGCAGGAGACTGGATGACAAACACTATCGAATGGGGGCTAACCAATAACTAATCAAAGGCCTGTGCTTAAATCAACGTCACTGACGAGTGTCGCGTCTACAGCCAATAAGAAACATATAATTTCAAGAAGGCGGACTTTCCCGAAGCCATGATTAAAAATTGTTACTTCACAGAAAAAACGGGACGGGAAGATAATGTTTAAAAGTTGATCATGAAGTTGAACAGCCGAGTTGATCACGAATAGTGATACCGTAATAAAAAATTCGAAATGTCGAAGAGCAAAATGCAGAAAATTGGCATGTTTTCGTGACTTCAAAGCACAAAATAATGACATGACAGTGCAGTAATTATGAAGTGTTCAGCGAGTTACATGCAGTTGGAGGAACCAACGTCCATAATATCATATGTCGAGTTTTAAGAATATTTATATTCTGCAAAACAAGGTGCATCAGCACTCTAATCTATTAATGCTACGACTCTGGTCTCACAATGGCAAGAGTGGGGGCTGATAGTTTTGAGAAGCTCATGTTTTGCATATGTTGTAAACGCTACTTTAAAATTCAATTTGATAAATTAAGGATGAAATATCAAAAAGCTAAATCGTCTATAATGATCAATATTTATTTTTTCCTAACACTTTTAAGTATTCTCACTACAAGAGGATCTCACTGTAATTGGGGGAGGGGGGGTGGGGGGTGGACGCTTTTTTACAACGTAGCGAAAGTCAGATAAACTATACGAATTTTAAACTCAGCATGTGTCTTAAACGTAACATATGGTGCTCGTTTGTACTTTTACCACCACATTTTGCTCCCCTTGACCAGTAGTTACTTAATTACCGTTATAGTATATATGCGCTGTAGTTCAAAAGCTATCGACTCAATTTCTCCATAATGTAACAATAAAGGGACTTTTGTTTGACCTATCTTATTATTTTAATTTGGTACAAAATCTGTTTATAAACACAAATACCGCCACAAGCGTTTCCAAATTTTTAAACACAAAACCCGTCTTTAAGGGGTGTTCTTAAAATTCGGAAGACATTCATGAATTATCTAACAAATATTTTCAAACTGTTGCGTTTTTCCCACTTTGACCTCTAGCTCGTAATTGGTTGCTTGGCTCAAATCTGATTGGATGGGGGCATGGTTAGATGCAAGATTTCCAGTGGTCCATCCAAGCCATCCTCTGTTCCCTGGGGCACAGCTAGGGTGAGTTATTTTAACATTACAGTCCCTAAAGATATCGAAAGATATCGTAAACATTGTTATAAAAATATCTTGATTTAAAATTGCAATATTGTATTTATCCAAACTAGCTGGTGCCGTCATTTATGCGCTGTCACTACCTCGAAAATTTTCTTTCTTATAGGCCTTCTTTGACAACTAATTCGCTTAACGTAGTAAATTTACGATATTTACATATATGCCAAATTACCAAGTAAAAGGAATTTGTAATAACAGAATAGGTAATAATAATGTGTTTTATTACTGCATTTTCAACAACGTAATACAGTCGTAAAATGGACGTTATTGTAAAATGTGTTAGAATAAAACATCTGAATCAAAGTTAATTTTTACAAATGCTTACAAATATCTTTAACAGAGTTTTACAGACATTCTAGCTCAAGAAAGGATCGGGAGCTAACATTCAGTTATGCGCCGTTGGTAAAGAGAAATGTTCTTATTAAGTGAAACCTATTCTACTTAAGTACAGAGTGAGATTGTATTTACCTGGTGTACAGGAATTACCGAACATTTGAAATAAATCGAGATAAGACAAATAATTGTGAAATTAAGCTGGCAGAATAAGATGATTGAGTAACTGATAATTAGTAATTGCCATTACTGACTTGGGAGAAAATTGACTTTTAGGAATTTATTGAATGAAATATTTTCAATACAATATCTACATTGCACAAAATTATGGCCCATAGCAAGTTTTATATCTGCCATTTTAAGTGCTTCCTATTCTATACTAAAAACGACACAGAGAAAGCACAAAGATTCCTCCAAGCGGTCCGCCTGCAACGCTTGCGCTTGTCAAAATCTCGAATACACGCAGACTACATACTTCCCTTGATCTACTGAATGATTCACAAAGATTGTCCGAAAATAATATAAAAACAGATATATAGTTTTAGAAATGAAATGAAATATGAAAATAATAAGCAAACAAATGTGAATATAGCTATGATAGTTGCACCCCCCACCCCAAGAATTGATAATTTCATTAAAATGAAAAATTTAACTTTTTATATGGCCTCTCTCTCAATAAAAAATATGAATTAGTAAATTTGTGGCGCTCTTAATTAAATTTAGAGAAATTTACCCGATACTTTTAGACAAAAAATTCGCTGAGATATTGATAATTGAAATCTTTGACGTATTTCATTTTACCCGAACAGCAAATGTAAATAGTTTACTTCCTATGAAAGTAAATATAGGGGTCATCAACAATTTTTAAAAATAAAAACAAACAAACAGTAATTGGTATATCTCAGCGGATTTTTCATCAAAATGATACATGGTAAATCTCTTTTGCCCTAATTAAGCGAAGCGAACATGTTATTAATTGACATTTTTGCTTTGGGGAGAGGGGGAACTGAAGCATAAAAAACAATTTTGCATTTTAAAAATATCAGTTTATGGGACATGCAACTATCATAGCTAAATTTTCTGCTGTTTGCTGATTATTTTATGCAGTATTTTTAGCGACGATTTGTGTTTTCTCTCACTTTTGTTATCCATAACTTTTTAATTTATTCTTTTGTAGGTGTGATAAAAAATATTGAGAGAATATGTGTATATGAGAAAGTGCATATAAAGCAAAAAAATTGCTCCATGAGCGATTTAAAATACTGAAAAATTATACAGCCAAACTCTCGCCAAATGATAAAGATTATATTATTACAATTTATAAATGGCGCCTAAAGTTTGCGAAAATCTGATATACTCACCAGTGTGTACCTGAGTCGTATCACGACCAAAAGACAATGCAGAAGTTAATGCACACATAATTTTCCTGGTCAATTAATTACACAAATGAACTAATGGGGCCACTATGAGCGAAATAATTATCTTTATGAAGGTTAGCGCACCATAAAGATAATTGAAATGGCGTTAAAACAATCCATTGCAAGTAGTTGGAAATCTTGTAGTAAGTGTCCCAAGGCAAATTTGGGACATTGCAAATTATGGCGGAGTGTAACCTATAAAGACGGTCCCTGTACTTCTCCGGTAATGCATATACACTTCCCTAAGAAAACACCTGCAAAAGGATGAGCAAGCCATGTTTCTGGGAAATGTGGACAACGATCCCCCAGTTACAAAGGGGCGCAGCAGGGCGCTCTTGGGGAGAGCTGACCCTTGTCCGGTTCGGGTGCACGTGCACGCAAGGTCGTGAGAACCCGCGGTCCACCTGCCAGATATTAATTCTGGGGTGACCGCCATCCTCCTGTCAGCACAGCACCCAATAACTGGACATTTTTTGGAAACATCCAATGAAGCTACCAGGGGCGTTGATTGGGGGGACCAGTAACAAACCTGGGGCTTAATGGTGTAGGAGGAGACATTTTTTCCGATGATCGAGAGAGTTTGAGAATTTTCAGAAAGAACAAAAATTGAGTTTAAGATTGCAGACAGAACGGAGAATTGGTTTGTGTGCTCGAGAGAGAAGAGTCTCTCAAAAATTACGTCTGCAGCGATGTCCGGCGATTCCTCCACCGAAGTACCCCGTATCCAGTGTCGCTTCCAACAATGTTCGAAGGTATGAAATGCATGTATCACATACTTAATCTGATTGACACAGCTTTAATTAACGTCTTACTCTCTCGACATCTTGTTAAATCCACACTTGAGTAAATAGTAGGGACGAATTTAAACAAACATAAATGGAGATTTTAATTACATACATTCTTTAAGTATTCTTGATTTTTGAAAATGTCAATGGAGGGTCATTGTAATTTGTTAAGAATGTTAATTGAACCAATCAAATATGTTTTTAATATTATTATTTTTTAATTTCATTTTTATCAATAAAACCCATTGTTATTGTTTTATATCATGTCCGTTGTCCTCATTTGCCACTAATTTAGTTCTATGTATTTTTTGTTCGACACGGCCAATGTCGGAGATGAGAAACTATACTAATTTATGCGTTCTAACAGGACGTGTGGTGAAAACCCACATAACAAAAATGGTTCCGATGACCAGGATTCGAAATAAAAATAATTGTTAAAATAACTGAAATTTTTTTTTTTTGTGTGAATAAATTAAAATTAATGCGCGCGATAGGAAAATTTAAAATAAAATTAACTTAAAATAAAATAAAATTAACTTAAAATAAAATTTAAAATAAAATTAACTTGAATTAAAATAAAATTATCTTGAAATAAATTTAAAATAAAAAAACTTAAACTTTAAAAGTAAACGTAACATAAGGAAATGAGGACATTTAAGAAAATAGATGTTGTCACAAGTGTTATGCCATATGTATATGAAATGTGTATTTAAGAAACATTGTGTATATTTAAGAAAGAGAATTATAGGATTTAAATATATTGAGTTAGGGGAGAAAAATTGGAGAAAATTAATAATGGATGGTAATATTCTTTTGGGAGATAAATTTTTGGGAGATAAGAATTGCGTAGGAGTATGATTTTATGTTTAAGATTTTTGAGTAGCAATAATTGTATTTTATGTTGCATGAAAAGTGTTGTATTTATGTAAACGCGCATTGTTCGTAGGGATAAAAATTTTGGAATAGAAAATTAAGGGAAAACTTAACAATTTTTAAAAATGACAGAAAGGGGTGATATGACGGTAACGCCTACAAGTAGGATTCCGGGGATTATTTCCTTGTTAGGAGAACTGAGCGGAAGCGACGAAAATGAGACCTCCATATTTTTCGAACAGATGGAATCTTTAAGTGACCTAACAAATTGGAACGATTTAGAGAAGCTAGCAATGGTTAAATCCCGTCTGCGCGGAAACGCAAGAAAATTCTACATCAGCTCAAAGGATCTGCGTAGCGAAACATCTTTCGACATTTTCAAGCAAAAATTCCTAGATTTTTTCACATCCGAACCTAATGTCACTACAAATCAAATTCTTTTTTCAACTGCTAAACAAACTAAGGGAGAAAATATTAAAGAATTAGCACATAGAATTACAACATTAACTTTAAACTACGTAGGTGAAACACAACTTAATGAACACACACACGCAATTATGGACAAACTCAGCCTAAGTAAATTTTTGGAGGCAGTTGAGCCCGAATATCGGAAAGAAATTATGAAAAATGACCCAAAAAGCTTTAAGGATGCGGTAAAAATTGCCCAAAATTTAGAAGCGGCCAATCTGACAACAGTTGAATTAAATAACATATCTCAGTACAGTGATATTCAAACATTTAAAAAGGAACAACAACAGTTTAATTCTAATTTACTGGAAAAAATAACAGAAGAAATAAATCATCTTAAAATTAGAGAAAAAAAAAATGATTATCAGATAACGAACACATATTCATGCGATTTTTGTGGTAAATTTGGACACTTTATGCAGGATTGCTGGCATTATATTAGAGAAAGAAATAATCAAGCGCACATATCATTACAGACTATTCGGAAACCAACAGAACATTATGCACGGAGAAAGTTTTCCCCCACCCGCCACCAACAAGATTATGCGGAGAGGTTTCCCAATACGACATACAATGTACCCCCAGATAGATTTTACCCCTCACGTACGCAAGACTATAGGGAGGAAAAGCGAACTTATGGAAACGAATATGTTAATGAAGGAAAAATGGGTAGCCACAAATATACACATAGGAATGGCGAACGGAATTTTGAGGTTCCGCGTTACAAAAATGATTTTCAGAGACAAAACCAAGGTAAATTTAAATATATGGATAACTCGGACAGATACGCCAATGACAGGAATGATTTTAGACAGAAAACAAATTTTAACAAGCACGATTCTAGACGAAATACAAGTTTTAACAGAAATTTAAACTAGAAGGGGAGATTGAGAATAATCGTCAACAAAGGCGTAGAATTAGGGTTCAGTCTCCGTTAAATAAAAATAAAATCCCTGTTAGTGATAGAAATTGCATAGAAAATAATTCAAGAGAGGTTCAGTGCATAGATAGAAAGAATTCCAGAGAGGATAAAAATTTAAGGCATGTTACACAAATAAATATTGAGAACGAGGGACAAAATGTTGGAAAGTATGAAATTCAAATTGATAGAGAAAATTTTGGTAGTTACAGAACCCAAAATAGTGGAGAAAGAGAGGACTTTAAGGACAGGAAGGACAAAGTTGAACTTATCGCGTCAGTTGGAGATGAATTAAACACAGAATTACCCACAGTAGAAAATAAATCTCAAAACACGGAAACAAAAATTCGCTTAGACTCTGACATATCTTTTTCGGTTTGGCCTATTGATATTTTCAAAACAATTAAACAAGAAACTCAGAAATTACGTGAAAACAAAATAACGGACGTTTTGGTTGATGAGAGCGCTGATTGCAAAGACACACAGAATACAAATACAAATTATGACAATGAAGATATTCAAATTCCAAAGGAAAATAAAGTAACGGATGTTTTGATTAGCGAGAGGGTTGGTTTCAAAAATTCACAAAACACAAATACAAATTATAGCAATGAAGATATCAAAAGTTCAAATGAAAACAAAATAACGGACGTTTTGGTTAGAGAAAGGATTGATTTAGAAAATATTCAGAATACAAATAAAAGTCACAGTAATGAAAGTATTAGGAAATCAGATGAAAGCAAAATAATGAAAGTTAATAGAAATCAAAATGTTATTTTCCAAGAGGACCAAAATGAGAATGGAAAGGTTAATTGTAAAAAAAAATCGAAAAGAAAATGCGAAATACAAGCTTCAGGACATTCAAATTACGAATGAAAATCACGATGTACAAATAATCCCAATTTCAAATGAGAGTAAAATAATGGATGTTATGGACAATGATAATGAAAATGTTGACTTTCAGAATTTGCAAAATCCAAATGATACCAGTAAAAATACACAGGATGAAAATTGTAATACAGATAGAGAGAAAAATCAAAATGATAGTGAGGTTAATGATATTCAAAAACTTTCAAGAATAGATGAAAATCAAAACAAAAAGTGGGTTAGGCAAAATGTACAGGTAGCAAATGAAATACAAGTTTGTAACACAAGTGAAATGGAAGATATTCAAGAGAGAAACGAAAGAAAACTCGGATCAGATTTTTTCACGAAACCAAAAATTTTTAGGAACGTAATTGTGTCCGATGATCGCTATTTGAAAAATTTTAAAATGAGAAAGAGGTAAAAAAAAAAAAATAATTATAACTCAAAACGAATTCTTTGGAAATTGATCTGGCAAGAAATAAATTATGAAATTGAAAAATGGATATGATGTCAAAATTGTAATGAAAAACAATCTCTTCCCGCCTTTTATTTAACGTGCTTGCGACAGATAAGAAAGAAAACACGCGACATTCACGAAATGTTAGCACAACACAGCACAAGCGAACCCCCCCCCCCCCCCTCAAACGGTCACTGCAAAGTGTCAATACAAAAACTCTAGCGAAAGGACTTCTTTCTCCCTCTTAAACAGTCAGAAACGTGTACAACGGGACGAAAAACTGGTTTCCGGGAAGTCTTGGCAGAGAGCAAGCAGATTGCCAATCACGCAAAACATTTCGGTGGCGACAATTTCAGGGGCGCAAAGTTCCCCATGGCGACTCTAGGTCAAGTGTGGAGATGGGTTCCACTCAAGGTCATTTTTCAGATAGAAACAAGGGGAGATGAAATCTCACAAAGGGGGTGAAGTTCAGCCTACAAAGAAGTAGGGTACGCACGATATTCACAGGGGAGAACTGGTTTCGAATACAAATGAAAAACAAATGCAGGAGGACGATTTATCCTTGGTTAGAAGAGAATAAAAATTTAAAATAAATGTAGGAATAGATATACAAATTTTTTATATTTTAAACTCGATATTGAAATGGTAAATAAAGAAAAATAAGGTTAGATAAGAATTTCAAGAGAAATATGGGTGAATTTTGGAAACACGACTACAACAAATTTTATATACAAATATATATAAATAATAATAATAAAAAAAAAAAAAAAAAATAGGGGCGAGAGAAAATATACATCAAAAATTGCACGAAAAGCGCGTAAAACGGGGCGCAAACTTTAAATAAATATTGAATTATAAATAAAAGAAATTTTAAATAAATATTGCATTATAAATAGAAGTAATTTGAAATAAATATTACATTAATTAGAAGAATGTTTAAATGAATATTGCATAAAATAGAATTAATTTTAAATAAATATTACATTAATTAGGAAATTTTAAATAAACATTGAATTATTAATTAGGGAATTTTAAATAAATATTGCATAAATTAGGAAATTTTAAATAAATATTACATTAATTCGGAAATTTTAAATAAACATTGAATTATTAATTTTAAATAAATATTACATTAATTAGAAAATTTTAAATAAACATTGAATTATTAATTAGGGAATTTTAAATAAATGTTACATTAATTAGGAAAGTTTAAATTAACATGAAATTTTAAAATAATATTGGAGTGCAATTAAAGGGGATTTTAGTAATTTTAAATAACTAGTACATTATAAACAGATGGAATTCTAAATAATTATTACAAAAAATTAATTTAAGTAAGACCTTAACGGAAAACACTTTGCGACATTTTAAATATTATAAGCGAGTGATTTAGAAGAAAAACGGAATAAATAAATAAAATATATAGGAATGGATATGGTGAAAATTACTTTTATGGTAATAAAAAGAATTTAAATATAAGAATAAAGGGAAATTACATTAAAATCAATGAGTAAATTTGTAAGGACACGAAATTTGGATAAAGTAAATAAATGTTTTAAAAATAAATAAGTAAGGAATGAGAATAACATACATTTTTTTAACATAAGGGATAGCAATGAATAGGAATTGACGACAATGAGACATAGGTAAAAATTTAAAAAATACTAACACAGTAATATAATAAATTTTTAAGGTTAAAAATTAAAACTTTAAGGAATATCTATACATTTTTGAGTGAAACTAGGGGAATGATCTACCATCCTAGACGTACTTATATTGCGCATTTAGCAAACCATGGTGAGTTTCCATGTTAATATTTAGCCATGCGCGATAAAGTAATTTTTCTTCTTTTTAAAAGCTAATGGTTAAATAAAAACACTTACCCCTTTCATCGGCATACAGTACACCTTGGTAATCCAAAAAGAATTCTGCATATCACACTTAAAATTCCCTTTTACACATTATAAAAATAAAAAAACACTCAAACATGTAGGTAACACACACGCTTTATCTTTCTCACACGAGGTCGCTTTATTCTGCGGGGCCACAACTGTAAGGGCACGGGATCCTTTGAAAATCCGGAATTATCCGAATATCTGAGTCTTGCCAACCCTGGGAAAACTGGTTTCATGAAAAAGGCTTGTGTACTGACGTTGACGGGAAAAGTTTATTCTGTGCATAGGTTCTCACGGGTTTATAGGGGTAAAAAAAAAAAAAGAAAAGAAAAAGATAGCTGACGGTTTACAAGGAAGAAATTAAAGTAAATACGTACTGCTTACGGAAGGTTTAATATAAAGAAGTTACGAAGGTAGACCGTGAAAGAAATATAAGGGAGTTTAAAATGTAAGATAATTACGGATTTATGGCAGATAGTATTAAAGAGAACTACGGACGCAAATTCATAAAATTTCCAAGGAGTTTACGATAAAAAAAAAAAAAGGATAAGAGAATTATGAATTTTATTTGTAAATGGTTTATTGAAAAGAAAATTTGCAAAAATTTATGATAAGAATAAATGTAAGAGAAGTATGAAAATTTTTAGGAAATGGTCTATTAGATGAAAATTCTAAACGCTAAGGCGAGATTCGGAATACAGAATTTGGGATTATGTATATAAGGGATATATAAAGGAGAGTTAATTGATAATTTGATAAAAAAAAATATGTTTATTGTGTTTGTACAAATTTTGAATTTATTAGGAAATGTAATATGGCATGGCAATTCGTGATAATATTGACAAAAATTTATTTGTTTGTTTTTCTTTGTATTTTCAATGAGATAGCATAATGTATTTGTAAATATTAGTAAATTGTGAGATGTTTAATCAGTGAGAAAATTTTGTGGGCAACTTAAATGTTGAAAGGAATGTGAGAAAGAGAAATAAAAAAAAAATAGATAAATAATAACGATAGGAGAAAGTACTGTATTTTGAAAATTGAATAATGGCGAATTAAGTAGGGAATTATTTTCTTGTAAAAAAAAAATAAAAAAAAAAAAAGTCAGGGACTTAATGTTTAATGGGTATTGTAAATTCCAGAGAGAGAATTTGTGTCATCAGACTGTATGTATATGTATGCATTGGTGTATCGATAAAGTGTGTGCCTCAACTAAGATTCGTCCATACATGAAAATTCAGTGATTGATGCAGACAGTGATGTGTTGTTCTCACAAGAAAACTTTCTTTTCACAGCGAGAAGTGATGCAGTAACGTCATCCACATACAGAGTTCCAGACTTACAATTTTCTTTGCACTTCCATCACAGTGATACGATTATGCAGTGTCGTGCTTTCCACATAAAACTTTCAAAGTCCACGATTTTCACACCCCCATGATAGTGTGATAGACGATTATTCAGTGGCGTGATTTTCACATAAACTCTCAAAGATCACAGTTTTCACACCTCCATGACAGTGAGATAGACGATGCAGTATCGTGCTTTATACGTAAACTTGCATTCTACATATGTTTATTTCACAGCGGAACTACACAGTGATGTGCTCCATCTGCAGATCTCCAAGTTCTAATTTTCTTTGCACTTTCCAGGACACTGAACTAGGAAACAATGGCGTGATATTGAGACGCAGACCCTCTGCTACAATTCTTAGTAGAATAACTTTTTCACACTCCTTACAAACTTTTGAACTTTGCACTTATCATTGTTACCATGAACATTCTTCCAACTTTTGGGCAGCCAATTTATCGGACTTCGAATCTCTATAGAACTCAAACATGTCGGACAGAAAACATTTGATACTTCCTTTTCCATGAGTTTAATGACATTGGTGTGCATTGTGACATTATTTTGTTATATATATATATGTGTGTGTGTGTAAATGCGTTTACAGTTTTTTTTTTAGGTGAATACTAGCCTGTGGCACGGTTCTACTACGGA
Organism: Amaurobius ferox; assembly: GCA_951213105.1. NCBI lineage: Eukaryota > Metazoa > Arthropoda > Arachnida > Araneae > Amaurobiidae > Amaurobius > Amaurobius ferox. The sequence goes on from OX578145.1 coordinate 52,381,884, forward strand.
GAGGGGGGTGAATGTCCCAAGGCAAATTTGGGACATTGCAAATTATGGCGGAGTGTAACCTATAAAGACGGTCCCTGTACTTCTCCGGTAATGCATATACACTTCCCTAAGAAAACACCTGCAAAAGGATGAGCAAGCCATGTTTCTGGGAAATGTGGACAACGATCCCCCAGTTACAAAGGGGCGCAGCAGGGCGCTCTTGGGGAGAGCTGACCCTTGTCCGGTTCGGGTGCACGTGCACGCAAGGTCGTGAGAACCCGCGGTCCACCTGCCAGATATTAATTCTGGGGTGACCGCCATCCTCCTGTCAGCACAGCACCCAATAACTGGACATTTTTTGGAAACATCCAATGAAGCTACCAGGGGCGTTGATTGGGGGGACCAGTAACAAACCTGGGGCTTAATGGTGTAGGAGGAGACATTTTTTCCGATGATCGAGAGAGTTTGAGAATTTTCAGAAAGAACAAAAATTGAGTTTAAGATTGCAGACAGAACGGAGAATTGGTTTGTGTGCTCGAGAGAGAAGAGTCTCTCAAAAATTACGTCTGCAGCGATGTCCGGCGATTCCTCCACCGAAGTACCCCGTATCCAGTGTCGCTTCCAACAATGTTCGAAGGTATGAAATGCATGTATCACATACTTAATCTGATTGACACAGCTTTAATTAACGTCTTACTCTCTCGACATCTTGTTAAATCCACACTTGAGTAAATAGTAGGGACGAATTTAAACAAACATAAATGGAGATTTTAATTACATACATTCTTTAAGTATTCTTGATTTTTGAAAATGTCAATGGAGGGTCATTGTAATTTGTTAAGAATGTTAATTGAACCAATCAAATATGTTTTTAATATTATTATTTTTTAATTTCATTTTTATCAATAAAACCCATTGTTATTGTTTTATATCATGTCCGTTGTCCTCATTTGCCACTAATTTAGTTCTATGTATTTTTTGTTCGACACGGCCAATGTCGGAGATGAGAAACTATACTAATTTATGCGTTCTAACAGGACGTGTGGTGAAAACCCACATAACAGTAAGAAATCTCAAATGTTTATGAAATATCATTTAAACTTTTGTAAAAATATCTAAAAGTGAAAAATTCATTAAGAACACATAAAAGAAATTAGAAACTGTATAAACTAGTTTTGGAGACTGAAAATAGCCCTTTCTTCAGGATATATAAACAGAGCAACAACACCAGTAAAAATTCAGACATTTCTTATTCTCATAGAAAACAAAATTCTCTTATAAGGAGCTTTTTGAATAAATATGGAGGACACCCCCATTGCAGTTACCAGCATGCATAAACCGTACTTAACTTCTTGATGTAGTTTCTCTCTCTCTTTATATATTAAAATTGCGAATCTTTTCCGGCTAGCAATTTTATATTTTTTGAAGAAATTCGAGTGCGAATTTTAGACCCCATCGCAGTATTGTATCCATTCAATATACTATCATGAAGGGAAAGTAATAACTTTTATGTATCAGCAACACATAAATTGCTAAAAAACAATTTTTACTCCGTCTTTTGACTGTCTACATTTACTCGTAAGATTCAATGCAGGTTGTGTGCAATTCTTTCTCCACTGAGACAAAATAGTTGCATTTATGTGAGAACAAAGAAAGAAAAAAAAAGATTGTCCTTAAACAATCATTCCGCTTTTCTATGAAATGGCCGGATAGGGATAAAATAATGGTTAAATATTTATAGCATTTTAGAATTTTTAATGCATCTTTGAAAGTAAAATCTCTCCATATGAAAAATTATTTTTTTTGTTTGTATGAAAGTATGTATGAAAAATGAAACAAACAAACAAAAAAAACTCATTTGGACAGATATGCTATTTTAAATTTTTTTCAAGAAAAAAAACATAGCTTGATTCTAAATTCAGTTACATTCACTTGTAGAGCTTTCAAAGAGCTACAAATCCTTGCTTGTTGCTCAAAGCCAGCTCTTTCAATTTATGGGATTTATGGGCATTACAAACTTCAAAAACGAAAAACTTTTAATCTTCTTCAACTTGACAATACGATTACTCGAGAACTATAAGAGCTTTTTGTAAAAGTAAGTATAGATTTTACTACTAAATTTTCTAGTACACATTTTTGTCGCTTGCTATTTTAAATTTATATCTATATTTCATAGTTTACTATATATTTCGAGTGATATATTTCAGTTACATTCACTTGTAGAGCTTTCAAAGAGCTACAAATCCTTGCTTGTTGCTCAAAGCCAGCTCTTTCAATTTATGGGATTTATGGGCATTACAAACTTCAAAAACGGAAAACTTTTAATCTTCTTCAACTTGACAATACGATTACTCGAGAACTATAAGAGCTTTTTGTAAAAGTAAGTATAGATTTTACTACTAAATTTTCTAGTACACATTTTTGTCGCTTGCTATTTTAAATTTATATCTATATTTCATAGTTTACTATATATTTCGAGTGAAAGTTAGAACAATGAAAATACACTCGCTCTAAGAGCTATACTTTAAGTTTTTTCGAAAAATAAAAGTTCAAAATATTAGAATATTGAAATTAGTTTTATATATTCATAATCTGAACCCTATTTCCTAGAAAATAAGAAACATTATTTACATTTTTTATTTATTAGGTACAGGGGTTTAAGCGTCCAAAGTGTTTACATTTTGGTTGGTTAGAATTGTTGGAAAGTTAGCGTTATTTTGATTGTAACACCACACGTCCAAAATTTATAAAATAAATATTTATCTAAAAATAGTGGAATATAATTTATCCACATTATCTTGTGAAGTATAACATGTAAGACAATACCTTTTAAAACATATCTGACCATATTTATTGCCATTCAATATTTTTAGCTTTTAGAGACATCTATCACAGGGACTATTTCATTTCTCGAGGTACTTTTAGTATTGGATGCAGTTATTGTTCAGAAACTCCGTTTATTATGTTCTATATACGAAGGGAGAGGGGTGCTATTCTGACAGGGAAAAGACAGATACGGTTTAATATCTGCAATGATTGGAAGAAGAAAGGCAGGAAACAGATAGAAAAGGTATCCAATAAATAAAATGCAAGACCCCAAAAGACGAGCCGAATTGAAATGCTCTATAAACTACGCAATAGGTTTCTATAAAGCTTGTATCATGGAATGAAGCTGAGGAATTTAATCTAGGAATGAATCTATGGAATTTTTTAATATGAGGTTTTCCCCCCTACATCAATTCCCAATTTTTATTTTCTTAAGATATTGTATAGAGAACGCTTCAGGGTTGGACTGGACAAAACAATTAGGCCAGGGGAAAAGCTACAATATAGGACCACAGCTAATAAAATAATAATATAATTTTAAAACTTTTATATATCTTGCATTATACATACAAGATATAAATATAAAATTAATACATTAATTAAGAACATTTTATATTAGCATGCTTTTTAATAAATTACTACATTTACTTATTCTATCCATAATTGCTTTATATTCTAATTTCATCAATATTCTTTTCTGACGACATAAGAATAAATGTTTTCAAGTGACATAAACTGAAATTGATATATAAATAGAAAATATATATTCGTCTTCGTATTTATCTCCAAGGGTTTCATTGAAAATAGTCCCACTATTATTTTTTTTCGTAAAACTGAACAGTTCTGTCCGCAAAACTTAATTTTTAAAATTCACATTTGCATCATTCACATTCGCATCATCATTCGCATCAAAATTCACATTCGCATCAAAATTCACATTCGGATCAAAATTCACATTCGCATTAAAATTCACATTCGCATCAGATATACATCACTTGTATATCTGATTTTGCTTTGAAATATTTCTAATTCTGAAATGTTTGTAAAATTCTTGAAGACAATAGATATAAAATGCTGCTTTATTGTTTGTACCAAATCTACGAAATATTTTGCGCAACATTCAATTTTTGTCTACCATCTTGCTTATTTGATTACTGAAGTAAATTTATAATTACATATTTGGCGCCACTCATTTAAAATATTCTTTAATTCTCAAATGGGAACTGCGCATTTGTTTAAAACTTCATATAAAGCAAGTGCTTTCAAGTTTTTGCTTTCCCTGCAATACATGGTAATGTATAGAGAAAGTATTGAAATAATGTCGGACACAGTAAGTTGAGTTTTCGACGGATCAACACGTTTTTTTACCTCTTGAATACGAAAAAATATATTTTTAGCGTGACGTTTGTGTGTGTGTGTGTGTTTGTCTGTGCAATGTATGTAGCCACTCTATCACAAAAACTAATTGACCAAAAAAATCACCAAATTTCATAAAATTTGGTAGATAAGTCACTTGTAGGCTGCCCTGATGTTGATTAGATTTATGGCACCATTTTGAAAAAAGAACCTGCCTTTTTTAAAAAATGGCCCTCAAGAATCGTAAAAATCTACAATAAAAGACTACGTATGCTCAAATGTATTAATTAAATGCTTGTTTTATACGTAATTTTTGAAGATGAAAATAATAAGCTTAATCCCATCACTCTAAAATTAACCGTTCTTGAAATATTTTAGTTTATCGCATTTGTGCTGCGCCGCCTTGGAAAATATGTCCAGTTACCAAATGATAACTAAAATTGAATTAAAAGTGTAAATTCAGTGTAATTTTAAATAATCATTTATTATATGTTTATTTATTGCAATTAAACTAACTGAATTATTATAGAAATAAAGAGAAAATTAATTTGAGTCTGTAGGGAAAGTCATGTGCTGCCCACATCAGAATTTTTTGCATTGCATCAGTAATTATTAAATGTATACGTGTGCGTAATACCACGTATGAATCTGTCCAAGTGTATATTTTTTCAACCACGCGTTAAAATATTTATAGGGCCTACAATCTCCGATGCATTTGGAATAATCTATGTCCAAATTTTTAGCATATTACAAACTTCATTGTAAAGGAATTCTCATGTTGTCGATGTGCAATTCATGATAATATCAGCCGTTCATATACAGATGCGCAATCTATGACATATATAACATTAATAGAACCTCAAAATATTAATTTTCAACATTAATATCCTACGTAACATCAGTATTTATGAAGGGCCCGATTAAGATAAATTGGAACTCAAGGCACAACATTATTTCAGGCACCCTCCCCCCCTCATGCACACATCGTAGATATACAACACACATTCTCTTTCCCAGTTTACCCATGGAAAAACAAGAACATTATACTTCTTCATAACTAGTATTTTTACACACAAAAAAATAGTTATTTCGAATGTTAGGCATAAAAGTGCAATGCAGTCTTGAAAGCAACAGTTACTTTATTCCAGCTTTACAAAATATCCTCTAATTGATTAAGATATCCTCTAATTGATTAAAATATCGCCTGTAATTTTTTTGGTGGTTTTGTAAGATTCATGACTCCTATATGTAAGAACATTTACTATTACATGTCGTCGAGCGTATAGATTTAATCTTGACTCCACTGGTTCCTCTTAGCTTTTCGACCCACTTTTGTTACTTTGTGTTTTTTATATTCGCTTCATACTCTAATTGCGAAACAATTGATTTTCTATAAAAACTGATTGCTATAAAAAACTGAGTGCTATATGTAGTGACCACTAGCTGTGGGAACCGTAGCTGGCCTATCCTAAATACCATTAAAATTTGACGGGTATGATAATGACAAACCGTTTATACTATTTTATATAAAACAATCTTGATACATTTTTGCTTAACATGCCAGGATATGGACCCCAGCTCCCAGCATTTGGCTATTTTGCCTAAGTATAGTCAAAAACGGCCCAAGTTCGATATGGACTTTTCAGATGGAACCAAAGTTACTTATTAGCAAAAGTAATTTAAAAAGATTCCAAAAATTAAAATAATTTATATGTAACAGCATAAGCAGTTGATTTAAAAAATATTAAATAGATTCGGTTTAAATACCATCCTCCTGCTTCAGGATAATGAGGTAGAGCTACCTCCTTTACTGGTTGTTGCTGAGATCCAGACCGTCCGACCTACCAGAAAAGTGTAAGGTAACTGTTTGGACGACCGGGAAGAGCCACCCAATTTATACCGGAGCCCAGTGGGGGAGGCATCCCTAGGGACAGTACCTTCCTTCCCCTACCACCAACCTCTCTGAAGGACTTACGGACCCACATGTTTAACGTGATCGTACTCCGCGTGAACATGGCGGCAGTTTTGGCAGCAGAGGGAATCGAACCCGGGCCTACAGAGTGCAATTCCCGCACGTTAACTGGGCGCGTATAGTTTCTCTGTTTTATTATCCTGAAAAAGGAGAATGTTTTTTATGTTTTAACTTAGATACTATTTTAATCAACTACTTATGCTGTTACTAACAAAGAATTTAAATGTCAGCTTAATTTATGTAGATAGCACAGTGAATTTTTATATATTGAAAGAATGCGTATTGTCTAGCTTTTGACACTCTACCAATTAATACTTGAAATATTGGTGATTATATTGTATTTTTATGCCTTATTCAGGCCATATAAATATATCTTTATTTAACAAATGAATACTATCTAACATTTTTGTTAAACTAAGCAGTACTCTTTGAAATTATTCTATGTTCACAAACTTTGTTCAAAGATGTTTCTTCTGCTGGCTGACATTTTCATTACAAAATTACTAGCCTTAGCTAACGTTATATGCGCATTACGAAGTGGTAGTAAAGAAGTAAAATGTTGTAATGTATTTATCTATGTCTCGAGGAACATGAAAGTCGTGTTTATGGATCTCATTGAGTGTAATTATTGTCCTGAAACATCATTTTATTGTGTGCTTAACAGCAAGAGATAGGAACATTGTCCTGACATGAAAACTGTGGATAAAGTTTAATCTTATCTTTAATGCATGCTTCAAAGAAAAGTAGTAAGATAATACAGTATATAAACTATAAGAGAACTGTAAATTTATTGTAAAGAATGTATTAAATTTATGTAAAAAACAGATGAAGAAACATACTGTTTTTCGTAATATAAAAAGTATAAAAATCGTAAGAGCATTAAAACGTGTTTTGTCTGCAGGTTTTCCATGTCGTTATAAAAGGCATAATAAATTGAAAAGTACACGAAAATAGTGTAAACAATGGTGTGTTTGTAAAATATAGTCATACTAAACTTCAATGCTTTAATACGATTGCATGGACGTTTTTCAGTAATACATGCTTTAACACTTTCTAAAATAGTTGTGAAATGTTTATGACTTTGGTCATCATGTCTGTCTGTCTGTCCGTTAGCAGGATAACTGTATTAAAAATGACTTTATCAAAAATATATTTCAGTATGTTGTTGAGACTATTTATGGGACATATGGAAATGAATAATATCTCCCAATTCGTTTTGAATTGAACCCATGTTGAAGAAATGAAATACATTGAACCCAATGGGATCTAATTTTTCAAACATTTTTAAACGAAGTTAAAATTCAAAAATTGCTTTGAAAATTTTAGAAAATATTCAAATTATCCCATAAAATATATATAAAAAGAAATTTTAGAAAAATATGTTTTGGGAGTTTTTTAAATAAAAATTAAAATAATAATTACCCCCATATGTAGAGACCTCATGATCCACTTAAAAATAAAATATGGCATCCATCTTTTTTCCCAGAGTACAATTCGTGATTTTTAAAGTTATTTTACATTTATATTTAGTGTTGCATCCTTCCTAAATCCAAGAGATAAAATTACGAATTTTTATATGTTAAATTGTTAGACCTATATATTTTGTTTAGCGTTGTATCATATATTTACTGATTCTTTTCATTTAAAAAATGGGGAGACGAATCTTTATTTATTCTGGTTGCAATTTCAGTATAAACTTTCTGGTCGTATATGTTTTCTATACGCATTACAAGATTGTAGCAAAGAAATAAGATGCTCCAATGCATTTATTTATTTCTCCAGGGACACGACATTTCCGCTCATGAAATAGCATCGACTGTAATTGCTGTCCAGAAGCATCATTTTCAAAGTGCTTTTAACTGTAAGGTGTGTGTGTGTGTGGGGGGGGATTTTGATCTGAATTTAAAATATTACATAGTCTGTAATTATTGCTAGAAATAAAGGTTTCAAAAGAACGTAGTATAAATCTTCAGTATAATAAAATTGGAAGTCTGTCTGTCTGATTGTTTGCCTTATCATCAAGAGAGAACGGCTGCATGGAATTTCATGAAATTTTATGGGTTGCCTTCAAATAGTCCTGTTGGAAATTCATTCTATGGTTTGAATTTATTGTACCAGAGGTTGTCGCGATGCTATTAAAAGTCGAATTTTTCATAGAAATGGCATTATGCAGAAGATATTTTTTTCGCACATTTATATGAAGAAAATTATGTCATGCTTTCTCCGCGACTCAATTAATCCAATGTGTTTATATGGCAAACGATTTTTATTAAATTTGTTCCTATTTAAATAATAAAGAAATGGCTATACAAATAAATTTTATAAATGAATGGTATTGCATTCTTGACTAGATTATATTCATTATGGCCTCCGGGTTTAAAGCCTACGAGAATAATTTATATTTTAAAATGTTTACTGCATCTGTTTTATTTTTCTCATATATTGTGTTTAGCCAATTGTTGAAACAGAATAAAAGTGGTAACTAATCTATATCTTCTAAATGTATGGCATATCTTCTAATGCCACTTTAGTGCTTTCTCTATCGCATAATTAAATTTCAAAAGGGTTAAATGTACAAACGAGACCAGGATATTTTATTCTTGAGTTCTGCCTCGGAAGATAATTTTGTATAGCGAGAACACAGATTCTTATATTTTTTTAGAAAAATTGAATTAAATATTTTAACAGAATGTTTTGAATAACAATTTCATTTAGAATACCACAGGAATTTGCATGTAATTTAAATAGCGAGGAAATGTGGTTAAATAATTACACATAAATGAAATTGTATGTGTGCTTCTTTTTCTTCTCATGTTCATTATCTAAGAACGTGAAAATTTACCTCTTTTCTTTTTTCTGACTTATTATAAAAATTCCAATAGGAAACTCCAGATATTAATATATCACCGCAAATTGGGAATTTTAGGTTTCTTTATATTATATATTCCGAATGAAGACTAGGTACACTGCTAGTTAGAAATATATTCTCGTGTTATAGAATAGATATGTAGAAAATAATACAGAGGCTCAGTTTAACTATAGAATTCTAAAAGCGTAATGGCGGTATAGAATAAGAGAGAATGATACGGAACGAATATACTACAAATAGATTGAATAATTAACTGGAGTGGTGCGATATTCTCATGCCAGAATTCCATTTTCTTTTCAAATTTTACAAGAAAAAATTTAAGAAATTCGATATCATGGGTCTAAAGGATTACAACTATAGCGTGTTATCCTTCACTTTAAAGGCCTTGAAAAAATCATTCAATTGATACCATACTTGACAATGTACCTCCCTCCCCCGCCCCGGGGGTGGTAACGCCTTCCTCAATGGCGATTAATAACTTCAGAAAAACAAAAATCGCTGCTATCTTTTACAAAAATTATTGAAACTATGAAGTCTCGTGATCATCGGGCCATAAATGTCGAAGTTTTTGCTAGAATTTAAAAAAACAATCTATCTAGTTATGTGTTTTTTGACAATAAAGCCATAAAATTCGATAATTTTATGGCTTTCCATTTGACAGTAAAGCCATATGAAGTTACGTGAAAATTTATTAATATTTGTGGTCGCTATCGTGTGCAGAAAAAAATCGATAACAGACATACGTACAGATAGACAGGCAGACAGGCATGCATTCAAAAGTAGTCGAAATGTATTCAGGAGGTCCTAAAACATATGTTGGCATCGAAATCTCGAATTTGAAAATTTTCGTGTGTGAAAATAATACTTTCTCAATACTACGTTATGAGAAAGAAAAATCAGAGGTGCCTCCAGCCTAATGTAGCCTAATTGGTTTTGTGTGGGTAACACCCTGTAAAATAAAACCTCAATGAAGTTTTTGGTTTGTTTTTAGTATCACTTGTCTCACTTACAGTAGTGGCCAAAATTGTGGAAGCCTTTGGGAAAAAGTGTATTTTTGAGGTTTGATGGCTCATAACACCACTTTTTTTGTACCAATACTATGCAATTATATTATATCAATGGAAAGATAGTTTAATCAAGATTCTAATGCAATTATTTTTTAATAGAACAGCATTTATAAAGAAGAAAAATGAAGTACATAGAAAAAATGAGATATGCAAAAATTCTCACTATGTCAGTTAATACTTAGTTGGGTAACCTTTTACCTTAATTACGGCCTTACAGCGCTTTCCCATGGGGTGAACCAAGATTTTTAGAGTTCTGCAGCTGTTATAATGTGAAACCAAAATTGCATTATTGCTTCTGTTAATTGGGTCTTACTGCTGGGTTGCTTCTGGCTAACAAGTTCCTTTAGCCGGCTCCACATATTTTCGATGGGGTCAAGGTCCGGGCTATTCCCAGGCCATTCCAGAAGTTGAATATGATGATCTTGAAGCCACTTTTTGCCCACACGAGCAACATGACATGGAACTGAATCGTGTTGAAATATAAATGCTTCATTATCTTGGAAAAGATCACATGCAGAAGGCTGCAGTTTGGGCTGAAGTATTTCATTTATGTATCTTTAGCCATTTATATTCCCGATGATCACACAAATTCTGCCCACACCTCTTGATGCCATACAACCCCAGGTCATAAACTAACTGGGTGTTTCACGGCAGGTGTCATGATGCAATCATGATGCAAATCTTCTCCGATTCCTCTCCTTACGTATTTTACGCCATCACTACCAAACAAGGGGATTTTGGTCTCATCACTCCAAATTACGTTGTCTAGTTTACATGGGTTTTAGCCCAGTTTAATATATTCAACCTTTGTTTGAGAGATAAAATGGATTTTTTCGTGGAATTCTAGCATTTAGACTAAATTCATGCAGTCTGTGCCGAACAGTCCTTGCACTCAACTTCACATTGCATTGCGCATTTCACCTTGTATACACAGATGGTTTTCTTCTGTCACCTAGGTACAGTCTCTTATTTCTTCTATCATCACTTGCTGTTGTGCACCTTGCTTTGCCTTTAACAGTCTGGTTTTATAGTGTTTTGCCTTTAACAGTCTGGTTTTATAGTGACTGAGTCTGCTTATACCTCTTAAAAATTTAGAAATATCACTTTTGGTTAAGTTTCCCCCAATATTTCTTCTAATTTCTTCAAAACTGCAGCCTTGTTCACTTAATAGTATTATTTTACATCGCTTTCTGGTTGACCACTCAACTTTTTGCGGCATTTTTTAAATTTTATTACGTTTTACAAGCTCATGAAATCAAAGAACACACAACCAACTTGATAGCAATCACATAACACACGTATAAATGCCCTGTGACCTGTTGGCTCATTGCCAAAATAAGATGACACCTGATTGGCTCTCTAAACACTCATGTTCTTTGGCTACATTCAAATGAAGGAAAGCTATTTCATATAAACTTAAGCAAGTTGTGCTTCTTTTTTTTTGTTATTTGGCTATAACTTTTCATAGAAAACAGATAATTGAACAAATGCTATTGCCTTACACTTTTGATTAAATTATCTTTCCATTGATATATAATTTTATGGTATTGGTACAAAAAGTGCTGTTATGCGCCATCAAACCTCAAAAATACACTTTTTTCGAAAGGTTTCCAGAATTTTGACCACTACTGTATATCATTTAATATGGGCCTATGGTAACTAAAGTAAGCTATACGGTTGAAATAACAATACTTCTTGTTAAGAGCGAATACCAAATCTTTGCCAGTTCGACTGCATGTAGTAGATTTTTTAGATTTTCAGAAAGTATAGCCACTATATTGTAAAAATTAAGAATCCAACCCAATATCTAATTATATTTTTATCAGGGTTTCTACTATCTACATTTGCTGATGCTAGCACTTTTAATTTTTTAGACACACGCATTGCAATCTATTAAATTGGAAATCTTTTTCAAATTGATTCGGAAATTATGAGAGCTTTGTAAACATAAATTCTTGATCTTGAATTTGGATTTTTTGCTAAACATTTTTGTTGTTTACTGTTTATATCTACCTCTACAGTTAACTCTATAGTTTAGAAGATATTTTTAGTAAGACCTGCAAAATGTTGCAAAAATTGCTCGGACAAAACACTTTTTTCCCGAAAATAGCTCAAAATATTAAATATTGAAATTGTTTTTTCATATTCATAATTGGTACTATATTTTTGTGAAGTTTAAATTGTTTACATGTTTTTCTATTAAGTACGATATATAAGCGTCTAAAATGTTTATATTTTTTCTAAAGCTCCGATTTCTACTTGATACTCCGACCATAGATATTATTTATATCAAAATATTACAAAATTATGAAAGAATGGAAATCGTTTTCTATTTGTTAACTAATCTAAAACTTCTGATTTTCAAGACATTATTTCGTGTTTTATTTGAGATAATTGAATTCCACATTTTAAGCATATTGCTCATAGATAAGAAATATTGAAAAATACTTATTCCATTTTTTCTCTTGAGAAATAAAGCCAAAGATTGTAATTATTCTTAACATAAGTTTTTTTATTGCTGTCTCAATTATGTACCAGCAATATTTCTAGAAGTTAGATTTATTTTTCATAATACATATCCTGTTAAAGTTCTTGTTATCCTGTAGATTTTTTTTTATTTCCCCAAAGATACTTTTTTATTTTTAAGCAACTGTTTTACCCTAAAATGTGAGTGGAATATTTTTACACAAAATGCGGCAGACGATTATTTTAGTTACTCTAACTTTCAAAAGAATTCATGAACAGTCTAATAAATTATATCTTTTTTTCATTAGTAGTGTTTTGTTTACAAAAATCAACTCTAAATTTCAATTTTCGGTGGAATATTTCGCCTTCTTTAATAACGAACTTATTTTGAAAGATTTTGATGAATGTGAAAATACACTGGCGTCCAAAAGTTAAGCACGGACGGTAAAATCAACGAAATTCGAAAAGTAAAGCTTTGACTAACTAAAAATTGTACATGAAGGTAGCAAATGTATTTATGAATTAAAGAAAAACAAGAATTATGTACAAAGATGAAAAAAATATTTACTTTTCGTAAGTTATATGATGAAGTCATATTTGGGTCATTAACAAAATTATGTTTAAAGGCAAACAAACCAAACAAAACTTACATTAATATAGGTATGTGACCACCCCGGACCTTCATACAAGGTTTACAACGATTTTCTATGCTTTCAATGAGGTGAGCAACCATCGCAGATGCGAGCAATAACCATGTCTCCAATACGGCTGTTTCCAACTCTCTGAGACTGGCTGGAGGAGGTAAACGTGCAGAGACAGCAGGCCCGAGGGCATCCCAAGGGTTTTGAATGGGATTAAGGTCGGAGGAATACGCTCGCCACTCCATGCGAGAAATGTTCTCACTTTTCAGGTATTCGCCAACGATGTTAGGGCGATTAGAAACAATAATGATCGTCAACTATGGGGACGGGCATTATCGTCCATAAGGAGGAAATCAGGAACAACTGCTGCAGCGTAGAGTCTCGTAATGGGGTCTAGGACTTCATCTCGATACTTCGCAGCCGTCACAGAACCGCCTTTAAAGGTGTGCAGCTCTATGCGATATCCCATTGAAATTCCAGCCCACACCATGACGCTTCCACCACTGAATACGTGATGTTCGATGATGTTCTTGGTATGATTGCGAGTGCCTCGTTCTCTCCAGACCCTTATATGCTTATCATCTGATTCCAGGGCAAATCTAGACTCGCCCGTGAACAGGCCGTTGCACCAATCTGAGAAAGTCCAATTGACATGTTGACGACACCAATTTAATCTTGCCTCTCTGGCTTGGACGGTTAATGAAACACAAAAACATGGTACTCGGGTGTACAGTCCCTTCACGTGGAGCCTTCGGCGCACACTACTGGCAGATATTGTCTTACCAAGTGCCGTTGCAACCATGGATGTAACGGAAGTGGAGGTCACTAGTCAATTCCTCTTGGCTACTATAGCCATATACCGATCATCAGAGGGGGTGCTAACCCTTGGACGACGGGGCACAGGTCTCCGGACAACTGCTTGATTTGTTTGGAATTGTTTCCATAATCGAGAAATTACTGAATGATCAACGCCAAAGAAAATAGCGACATCTTTGATTGATTGTCCTGCTTCAATGCGTCCGACAGCACGCCAGCGCTTACTATCTGTCATTCGTCTTCTTTCAACCATAGAAACAAGAATATCATGAAAAATAATTCTTCAAAAGTTATAAACACTTCGTATCAGCATTTAAATGCACCTCCTCAAACCCTTCAAAATGCTGGCGTCTTCAACGATTGCCTAATTAGCGTATATCCAAACAGTCAATCGTCGTAATTGGCTGTAACATACGATATTTGCATACTACCATCTGCATCCGCAGCAATTTTCAACCACTCAAATTTAAATGCGCTTTCGAAAAATGAAAATTTGCATTACGTGCTTAACTTTTGGAAGTCAGTGTATTAAAGCTGTTATTTTTATACACATAAAATAAATGTAAATACACGCTAAAATTCTGTAATTATTAGGCTAATTACCCACCAATCTAAAATATTTTTGTTCTCTGACCTTCCACTAGACTAATGGACTGAATTTCGCCATTAATGTCTTAAATTCAACATGGTACATTAAGAATGCTCCCTTTTCAAAATCACGAACCAATCGTGCAGGTGAAGTACGCTACATTCAGCTGAAGTTCGGCCCCCATAGACTAAATATGAAAAATAACATTTAAAATCGTATACCAATCGATTAAACAATAATTTCATTATTGTAAATTAAAACCGCAACCTTAACCCGTAAAAACAATGTTAATTTTAAAACAGCACGTATAATTAACGCGTTTAATCACGTCAAAATATATAGAAGATTGCCGCAGATTAAATATAGAAATTATAGCGGAAAATGACTGAGTAATTATATTGGAAATAATAAAGTGAATTATATGTTATTCATATGAAATAAATATATGAAAACCAATATAGTTATTATAGGATAAATATATATATAGATGTGAGGTGTGTGGGGGAGTAGTTCATAAAATACTATATTTTATACACACGCACACTTTTAACTACGTCACTGATATTTAGTAAATCTTTAACTTATGTGCATATTCACAATTTGAGGAAAACAATACGTCTCATGCAGCCGTCTCTGCATGCATTTCAGGTCGATTCAACCCGACCATTATAAAGTCTGAACCTTTAACTCATATGGAGTTGGTCATGTATTCTATTCTGTTGGGTTGCCACTATTGTTGTTGTTGAGACCCAGACCGTCCGACCTACCAGAAAGGTGTAAGGTAACCGTTGGGTTCTTATTGTGAAGTACTTACACCTACTCCTGTTCAGAATTATTCCGTTCAAATATGACCTAACTCAAAATCTTAGATTGAGTGATACAAAGGCCTTACGACCAGGGGCAATAACACTCAGATTCAGGATTTTAACTGAAACACATTTATTGTTAACTTACTAGAATAATACAGCATCTGACTGCGTAAAATATAGATATATACCAGACACCCAGTTCCCGTAATGTAATTTAAAGATCAATATTTAATTTTAACCGGGCCTGGTGATAGAACCAACGTTCGATAACCGACAAAATAGAGCATAAATAGCCAAACTACATCCTAGGATATCAAGATCTTGTCCTATACAACTAGTGGGTACTAGTAGGATCCTTTCGATCATAGTTAAACCGACACTAGTAGCACGCACCAACAGTCATGCACCTTCCAAACTCCTTCTCACTCACAAAGAGCACTCGACTTCACTTCGACTTCTTCGACCCAGATCGTCAGACCTACCTGAAAGGTATAAGGTGTCTGTTTGGACGGCAGTGAAGATACACCCAATTTAGACCGGAACCCAGGG
This sequence comes from Amaurobius ferox, assembly GCA_951213105.1. Taxonomy (NCBI): domain Eukaryota; kingdom Metazoa; phylum Arthropoda; class Arachnida; order Araneae; family Amaurobiidae; genus Amaurobius; species Amaurobius ferox. Next base: position 52,397,823 of record OX578145.1, read on the forward strand.
GGTGCGGAGGCATCCACAGGAACCGTAACCTCCTTCCTCTACCACCAACTTCTCGGAAGGACTTACGGACCCACATGTTTAACGTGATCGTACTCCGCGTGAACACGGCGGCTGTTTTGGCAGTGGCGGGTATCGAATACAGGCCGATCGAGTGCAATTCCCGCGCCCTAACCACTGGGTTGTTGGGCCCCTTCACATCGACTTGACTTCCTTTGCTGAACTCATTTCTCAATCACGATCCGACACTTATCCTGCAGAACTGCAGGGCCGCAGAATGCCACCTGGTTCGGCGATTGGTCTACATAACAGAACGAGTCAAAAGTATTTTCTTATATTATAAAGCACACTAATACTACAATGCATTTATTTATTTATTTATTTATTTATTTATTTATTATTATGCAAATTTCTACGGATATATAGTAACTATACTCCCTATAAAACTGCAATATATTTATAAGCCCGGAGAGTCTTCAAACAATATTTGAACATCAGAGTTCACTATATTTTTAATCAAGAATACACAACTAATAATTTCACAAAGGAACAGGAATTCAATTTAATTTTTTAGAACTATTAAATTATCGTTACACTGCGCAAGTTGGCGTGAATGTTTAGTTATAAGTCTAAACAAGAAAGGTCAATCATGCATAAAACATTGTTTATGAAACACTTTCCAACTGAAATGCAATTTTATTTAAACATCTCTAAAATGCAATACATTCAGCGGTCATATTTTTAAAATTATCACAGTACTACAATAACTTATTATATTTGAAAACTTCATCGAAAACGAACTTTATTCAAATAACGTCATCGTAATATAAATCGCCTGGCTGTCTATATAAAGACAGTGAATATTTCATTCATATTTTTTGTTCCATTCCTTTCATTCAGCGGCGGTATTTGTAAATTTATCACAATACTACAATAATATATTTTGCTTAAGAACGTAAAACCATGGAGGTAAAATTTCTTTCTAACTCCATGCTTAAAACTTCGTCAAAAAAGCAATAACATGGAATCGTGTGCTTCTCTATGTAAAATCAATGAATGTTTCATTCATATCAGCTATATTGCAGACTCCAGAGTTAAATAATTTTGCGTTAAAGAAAGTTAGCAATTCTTATACAGCCCATCTTACTGCTTTATGTGTTTACATTCTTCATACGCGAGAGTTAGGCTTCGTTGTGGAAATGATCAAAGTTTGATGATCATTTAAACTCCAAAATATTATAATTGCGTTGGCGCAGTGCATAGATCCACAGAAAATAAATAAAAAATAAAGAGGTTTTATTGCGGATGCAACACTAAATACAAATTAAAAATCACGATTTTGACACACGATGGATGCCATATTTTATTTTGAAGTGGGTCAAGTGATCTCTTCATATAATATTAGTGCAATTATTATTTTAATTTTTATTTAAAAAACTGCTAAACATATTTTGCGGAAATTTTTTATATTTATTTTATGGGATAATTTGAATAGTATCTAAAATTTTTGAAGCATTTTGTGAATTTTAATTTTGCTTAAAAATGTTTGAATAATTAGGTTCTATAAGCTTCAATGTATTTCCTTTTCTCAACCTGGGTTCAATGCAAAACTAAGTGGGTGATATTATTCATTTATAATCCCATGTTCCACAGACCGTCTTAACAATATACTAAAATTTCATTTTGAGAAAGTTATTTTTACGGCAGTTATCTTGCCAACGGGCAGACAGACAGACAGACAGAATGAGAAAAGTCATAAACACTTTTCAACTATGTTGTAAAGTGTTAAAAACGCTCTACATTTTCCAAATAAATTACTAACCACATTTGTTGAATCGGATAATAAGACATTTTCTTTTCAATTTTTTTTTTCAAACAATTGATTCCGAAATGTATTTTGCATTTCATTTAAGAAGTTCCTTTTTTCTTCTTTTTAATTGGAATTACATATCATTATAATTACCTTCATAATCATCTTTATAATATCCATAATTATCTTATGATTGGAATTACATAATGCTATTATTAAGCAATGTGTAAAAAATTAAGAAAAGCACAACTAATATTTATTTCCTTAATGTAAAAAATGAAATCAAACGACTCTATTTTATTTATACTTTTCATTTCTATCATCGTTAATAATATGGTTTTAGATACGTTTCTTCTGAAAATTGACAGTTTTACTGCAAAAGTTCTAGAATTAGACATCAATGTATGTTCATTAGAAGTTGAGAGTAAAGGAACAAAACAAACCAATATATTTATTTATTACTCCTGAGACTCGGAAGTTGTATTTATGGGACATCATTGAGTGCAATTATAGTCCAGAAACATCATTTTATTATACGCTTAATCGCAGGGTAAATGTTTTTATGATCTGACATGAAAAACACTGACGAGGTTTGATATATGGTAATTAGTAGAAAGAAAATCAATATTTAAATAACTAGTTCATCAAGTAAATAATGTTACACTCGATAATCGTCTGCCTCAGTATGAAGTCAGGGATGGTTCTACTTCCTAAAATGAATTAAGTACTTTTTATAGAATTCAAATAAACAATTTTGGAATTCAAAATTAACGTACACAGTACTTTGGAATTTATAAAGAAAGTTTTAATAGGAAAACGGCTTATTTCACAATGTTTCCCTATTATTTCTCTACAAATGTACTAAATTTCATATTTTTACATGCTATAGTTTTTGTGGTAGGAGTTTCTCCGATATAGTTTTGAGGTATAGTTTTTGCAGAGAAACACGAAGGATTCGCCGATCTTCGCCTAATACTTAGTGTTCTTTGACTACTATCTAAATAAAAATAAAAATAAAATGTAAAAAATACGTTTATTTTGATGTATTTTCAAATAATGTTTTGGTCATGAAGGAATTGTCTTATAGATTCGGTTTAAAACTCGCTGAAAAGCTCATTTCTCAGTCATTTCGATGATGTAAAGATGAAGACTCTGTCATGATATTTTCGATCGCTGAGGAACCGATTTGTATGAAAACGTCTCAAAATTGCGCTTCAATATGAAATCAATGATAAACTAATTCGAATTATGAAAAAAAATATCGCTGAAGTATCTAGGGACCTGACTATCACGCTACCAAATTTCTTATCTGTGAGTTGCGTGGATTTCTCCTACTCTACCAATAGACGAACAAACAAATAAACAAACTAGAATCCTATTTTAGTTATAAGATAACGAAGATGGAAATGTGAAAACACTTTAGTTGAAAATGGTAAATAAATTAACAATGAAATTGAAATAGAATGTTCACAAAATAATCATATAAATTAAACAAAATAAGTGTTTAATAAATGAAATATAAATTCTTTAATTATCAAAATAAAGCATGAACAGTTAAGCATCTCTAGAACTAAAAATGCACTTTCATGAAATTGAAAATGATATTATCATGACACACATACCGAATGTAATATAAAACATGATTTCATCGAATTTGAAATTGAGAAATTATTTTTGTGTCTGAGTGACATTTGAATTAAGTACTCATAATTTTCTCTTAATTATGAAAATTGAGTCAAAATTCAGTTGAGTATTAAAAAAGATTATTTGTTTTCATTTTTCACTTGTAGCGGATACATTACATAAAACTATTAATAATGCACAGAGTTTTTCTATTAGTATAACTACTAAGTACTCTCAGTGCTTGTTAAGAGCCTTCAGATTAATTAAATCATCGAAGAGAATCCTAATTAACAAGGGAAATTATAACTCTGACATTACATAAATTAATTTTTTGTAGCAACGCAAAACAGAATAATTTCCGTAAAAATAATTGCATGTGTTTAGAAAAACGTTTTTATGATACTATCCTTTATTGCATGATATATAATTAAATTTTAAATGTTGTGGAACTTCTTGATTGACTTAATAACTTCTGACTCTGTAAAAACAGATTATTTAAATATTTGTACAAATTATTTTGTTTTTTATCATTCGCAAAATGCTGTTTAGCAAATTTAACAAAATTATATCACGGCGGATCAAAAGGATCACGGCGGCATGTCTCTCAAGAACAAAATATAAAGTAATTTTTTTATGTGGGCAGCATATGAGTTTAACTAGTCTCAAGATAGTTTTTACTTTTGTGGTGCACAAACAAAAATAAAAATAATGCAAAGCATATCTTAAATTGAACACTTAAACATGGTTGTTGCTCATATAGTCGTATGACAATTCCATTGTGCCGCTTTAAAACCCACCATATATATCTTTAGTACGAATTCCTGGAATAGAATATATTAAGCTTTTGCTTACGGGTGGGACAACGTCATCAATCCCAAACGAAGAACCTATCAAAAAGACAGGTATTTGACATACACTATCCCAAGCAGTTTGGTCCCCCTTTGCAGGCATCCAAGGACGCCAATGTCCGCAAAGGGGGATACAGCTTATTAGGATAGGAATGTCAAATACCTGTCTCTTTGAGAGGTTCTTCGTTTGCGATTGACGCTGTCCCACCCGTAAGCAAAAGGTTAATATTATACTACTCATAATTCACTGCACCCATTTTAACTTTAAAATAACAGTATTTATTAATAACATTCTATTCATTACTAAATTAATTGCAATAATTACCACATATAATTAAGGAGAAGATTGGACGCGTGAGACCAGGTAAGTTATTATTATCAAAATGGTTATGACCTACTATAAGAAGACTTGCACATACCTTCTGGCTGTCTTTAGACGTTCGTCCTGCATTCGATTGATAATCGAAGCTTGTTTGTTTCACCGCCTCTATGACGACGGTCTCTTATTAATGCATATCTGCATCTCGCCTGTTGCATCTGTCGTTCAACTCTAGAATTTTTTTCATGTCTACTATCGACTCTGGTTGCTATCTCCAACTATTTTCTCCAACTGTATCTTACATCTCTGACTACATTTTTCTGAGTACCTTACTCTCATCTCTGCTTCATTTCTCTCTCTGTTCTAATACTTTATCTCACTGTGTACGACTGAATCTGATCTCTTACTCTGCTACATCTCTCTCTCTTTCTGAATCTGTATCTGTCGAACCTTCTCTCGGTAGTCACCTTTTTTTGCCTGAGGTCTGATAAGCCTCTTCAGCTACCATTGGTTGACCTCAGGGGTACGCGGTAACACTGTTTCCATATTGGTTTAATTTCGAACCAATCCCAAGTTTTTTCCTTTAGCCTCGAGTAACTGTTTTGGCTCGACCCAACTTTTGCGATACACTGAAGTATTGTAGCACATCCTTTAAAATCCTTACTCTAATGACTACATTAACTCGCATATTGGCATGAATTTTAAACTTAATGTTACGACGTATCTATCCTCTGAAATAGTGGGTGTACTCTCAGGATATGAGTTCACATTTCTGAATAACTACCACAATTATTTACAAGCAGTGATAAGTATAAATCGGAACAATATACTGTCAATAGCTCGATAAATATCTTACATAATCACTAAACAACTGCAAGATACAATAAAGCAGTAATTAAACTCTCGGCTAATTCACAAAATAACTTATACTACTCTCAAATGATTGACGTATCGCTTAATAGCTCTTATCATGTCGACTACTCTTCGGCTGAGGTATAACTCCTTTTATATACCATTAGTAGAAATTTACAGACGGGACTTGTACCTCCAAAAACATTCTTTATCTCGAGAAAGTAATCGAATCTTCAAAAAGTTGATAAAATTCACCAAGTTGGTCATAAATCGCCATAGCTGCCAGTCCTGTCACAGGAGTTCAAATATGACAACCCTGCATTGGCGTAATAGAAATGGCTGCTTGCAAAGGTATTTTTCCTTTGTGATTCTCTAATTAGATGCAATGAAAATATAATTTTGTTTTCTCACATATGATATATGATATACAATTAGATTATGCTATGGCTTATATGTATCAGTTATGGTTGCATGAACTGCTGCTGTAGCTGGTATATGTTATCATCTGAAGGCAATACACGAAAAATTTACAGCTGAACAACGTGTCAAGGAATCCTATCACAAACTTTGAAACTTTAAAACTGTGAAGGTGTGAATTTCGACAGGATACTGACATTCTATGTGTTAACATTTATTTTTCTTCAGGCGGAGAAGAAGTGTGATACAGTGTTCTTAAAATGTATTTACATATTTTTGTTAATGAAGGTGACAAAAAGGTGTCAAACTTTATATAGGTGGACAATAATTTATGATCACGGCAATAATTGATGACATCACGGCACGTGAGGTTCATGGACTCAGTCGACTCCGCGGGCTATAAGATATTCTCCAATAGATGACTGGACCAGGCCCTTCACAGATGCCTGTCAGCCAATGAGCAGCAGATGTCTGCGAACCAATGGACAGTCAAGGGGGATCTAGTAGATAACTCCGTGAAACAGGGGGAAGGATGAGTTAGAATCATTACATTATGGAGACATAGTTGAGAGTAGTTGATCAGTCAAGTTAGTAAGGTTCAGTACGTGATAAAGAATTGTTTAGTACATAACGTTATGAAAGGATGAGTTAGAATTATTGCGTTATGAGGATATCGTTGTGAGAAGTTGATCAGTAAGCAGGAAGTTTGTGAGTGTGAAATATGTTTAAAAGTAAAAATTACAGATCCCAAAATTAACGTAGATACCTACGAATAAACGCCGAATGATGTGCGTAAATGAGCTAAGGTAAAACTATTTATTATTATATATGAGGCGATATCGTAGATCTGACTCTAAGTTACTTAAAAAGAACCTATATCACATGAACCGCCTTCCTGCGGATTACTTTGTTAATTAGTAATATAGATCGATAATCTGTACAATGTCTAATATTAATTGTGGATTTAATAATAATATCTAAACTTAATTGACGACTATATTGAAATTAAATTTAAGTAAAAATATGTACTTTCATTGTGCAAGGTAAAATATCTCATTACATGTATGTTAATCAACTTCTTTCCGTATAATTGGTCCACATAATGGTGGATTTTGCGACATAACCAGTGTACTAGTTTTTGGCTACCGTAATGATATGATATTTTATTTTTAATTTACTCCACGGTTCTCAAAAGAGCCTCCATTGAAGGCGTTTTACATGATCATAACATTATGGTTCTGGTAAACGTAAACTCCCAATCAATCACATAATTACGTTGGGCATAAAACCTCACTATATTTCTAAACACCAATACATTTTCGTCTTACTGATAAATAATGCTCTATGCAATAAGAGGGGTAACTGATCGGTTTTAAAGTTTGAAAGATGCCACTTGACTTCGCACAATATACGAGTAATGCTTCAAAACCTTAATGTAATGAACTCGGGCGTCGTCTCTCAATTGATTTACTGCTGGGTGTTGCAAAGAGATGCTCACCTGGTCCTGGTTATAGATATATCAGGATTATGGATGTTTAGGTCGAGTTAATAGAACAACCTTTAAAATATTATAAAATTTTCGAAAATATATTTGTATGTGATAAAGGATAATTTGTATCTACCATCAGCGGTATCACAATGAGCAAAAACCGGGTAGTAATCATCTAAACATGAATATGATGCACATTTATTTAAGTAGTCAGCATATTTATTTAATTGTGATTATTAAATTTAATTATAATCAAATAAATATTTTTAATAATTCAGTTGTTTCACCCATGAACAAAATGTTAAGTTTGTATCTCGCTTAAAAGAAGTTTTTTATTAATTCGGTAAATCGAATTTTTCGATATGTGGCACGCATAAAATATCAAATATTGGAAATATGTAATTTTTTTTACTTATTACTATTGAATAGTCTAAATTTTCATGTACTTTCAAGAATATATTTCATCAGACAGGGGGTATTTTTCAGTTGGTTCACATTTTAAACATTTCGTGATAACTCTCCCAAATGAATATTTTTGAAAAATCAGTTTTTCTTTATGGGTTTGTATCAATTATTATCAAGGTATGGGTTTGTACCCTGTAACAATATGCAAATTTTTATTTTTCAAAGAGAGGGCATTTCATATTATTCAGATTAATAGACCTTGAAAAACCTAAATTAACAGACCTTGAAAGACTGTAATTTTCTTCCTTATTACAATTGAAAGTCTTACGTTTGTACCAAATATCAGATCTTTTTATTATCGAAAAGTGTGATTTTCAATCAGCTCGCATTCCGAACGCTTTGGTGTTGAGCACGTCATAAATTAAATTTTTTAATTTGTTTTTATGAAACTATTGATCCCTGTGCCAAATTTCAATTATCTATTTTGTTTTAAAGACAGCGTGCCTCTCACGTTTGGTAAATTGAAAATTTTGGTGTAAAGCACACTATGTGTGTGTATGTTAGTAGGTGCGCATATTAGTATGTGTGTGCCCGTGAGTCTGTAGATGCGATATTTTACGAACGAATTTAGAGTTCAGATATTTTTTTTTGATACGATTATTTCAGCAAATGAATCCTGCAAATTTACTAATATTAAACGCAATCGAAGGTTCGACAGACCCTCCCACCCCCAATTTTCAAGTGAATTCTCGAAAAATCATAAAAATATTCAAGACTTTCAATAATAATTAGTAGTTTATCATTTCATGTGAATTTTTTTATTAGAAAGCAAATAATGAGAAATTCAGAACTCTAGCATGAACTTGTCTCGAGATATTGCACGATTTCGGAATACATTTTTGAAAAATTCATTAAGAACCTACATCCTTTAACACTGTTAAATAAATAATCGTTTCAAATGTAATTCATTTGAAAACTAATTAGTAACTTCATTAGAAAACGATTTACACCAACTTATTACATACAAGACCAACTTATTACATACAACACCACATCAACGATTTACAACACTAACATGAACTGTTCTCAAGACTCCAGATATTACTTGTTTTTGAGAAAAATATATCTAAAACATTACTTAAAATAAAAAAAAGTAGAAAGTATCATCAAATATTCATTTTCCATATGCAATGTCATGTGACAAATATATTAACATTGATTTTGTAGATCTAGTTATTGCCATTCAAGAGAAGAGATACTTTTTGAAGACCCAAGTCACCGGACCAACCCGAATGTATGAGCAGCAGGTTGGGTGACCGAAGAGATACTTTTTGTAATAGTTTAGAACTTTGACAAAGAATCAGCAAATAGTCATTCATTTCACGTGATATTAATTAAATATCAATTGTATTTTGATGACAATATAATTGCAAGCAAGTATGAATATGTTTGGACTAACAAATCTCCCTAAGCGCCAAATTTTAATTTTCTTGATGATAATTCAATCGCAAAGTATTGTGGCGTAGATTTTGTACATGTTCATCCTGCCGTGAAAGAAGTAAAACTATTTTCACAATGCAAGAAAAGCCATGTGGTGACCATATCAGATTTTTTATTTTTAGTTTCACAACCATGGAGTTAAAGAGAAGGAGATAAAACTCCAATGGACGAAACGCTTGAAAACGCCTTAATGCCTGGAGAATTATATCTAGATACCGCTAGTGTTAGTAAAGCACCCTTTATTTCCATTTGACACAATAGCCATCCATAGTATTCAGCATATGCATTTTTGGTTATTTTTAAATTAAGTATACCTTATGAGCAATTTAATTAAACAATAGTTTTTACTTTCCTTATATGCATAATGTATAAGGAAAGTATTGTGATGGGGGTCGAAAATTCGAAATCGAGTTTTCGACGGGAGAGCACGTTTCAAGCAACCATGATCACGAATCAAACATTTTTGAAGTGATGTCTGTGTGTGTGTGTGTGTGAAAGTATGTGTGTGTGTGTCAGTGAGACTGTGGAGACGATAACTGACGAACAAATGGACCGATTCGAACAAGATTTGGTACAAAAATCACAATCCGTAAACACTGGAAGCCTATTGTTTTTATACGCAATCGAATGTTCAGAACCCACCAAAATTTTTGAATGAAATTTTGAAAAAATCGTCAAAAAATCAAAACCGCTAATAATGTTACGCAAATAGACATTTCTTATGTAATATTTCATTAGAAAACGATTGACCTAAATTTTAGAACGCTAACATGAACCGTTCTCGAGATATGGCACATTTTTCAAAAAAATTATCAAAAAGTCTTATAAAAAAAATAAAAATATTTCCTATTGAAAAACATGGTCACTTTTCATATGTAATACCATGCGATAAATTGGGTGACATCATTCTCGTGGATCTAGATCTTTCCATTCATGAAAAAAGATACTTTAAGTAATACATCTGTATTTGAACGCCAATTGTCATTTATCTGCTGTAAGAATAACTTATTTCTTCGTCCATAACGCTTGGCGATATTTTGGCGACGAATTTGGCGAAATGTCGCCAACTTGGCGACTTTTTGAAATGTTGCCAAATTAACGAAAATCTCGCCAAATGGATAAAAATGACGCTAAATCAATGAAAATGACGACTAATTGTCGAAAATTCAATAGCTTGGAAAGAATATTAGTATCTACTATAAGAAAAACCTATTTTTTTTTACTGTAAAAGTAGTAAATTCCTTACATTATATAAGGAAAGTCATGTGGTGCCCACATCAGATTTTTTACAGTTGTAGGATAGAGATCAAAATATAGGGAGATAAAACTCAATTGAAAGGTAAAATAATTTTGAATACGTAGGAATATTTTTTATTGTTTCAGTTCTATTACTTTCCTTAAATACATAATGTATAAGGAAAGTAATGTGACGGGGTCGAAAATTCGAATTCGAGTTTTCGACGGGAGAGCACGTTTCAAGCATCCCTGATCACGAATCAAACATTTTTGAAGTGATGTTTGTGTGTGTGTGTGTGTGTGTGAAAGTATGTGTGTGTGTGTGTGTGTGTGTGTATGTGTGTGTGTGTGTGTCAGTGAGTCTGTGGAGACAATATCTCACGAACGAATGGAGCGATTCGAATGAAATTTGGTACACAAATCACAATCCGTGAATACTGGAAGCCTATTGTTTTAAAATACAATCGTATGTTCCGAACCCACCTAAATTTTCGAGTGAAATCTTGAATAAATCATCAAAAAATCAAAACCTTTAATAAAGTTACGCAAATAGAAATTTCTTAAGCAATTTTTCCTTAGAAAACGATTGGCATAAACTTTAGAACGCTAGCATAAACCGTTCTCGAGATATTGCACATTTTTTAAATAAATGTATCAAAAAATCCCATAAATTAAAAAAATATTAACTCTTAAGAAACATGTTCACTTTTCATATGTAATATCATACGATAAATTTGGTGACATTATTCTCATGGATCTAACTAGTTCCATTCACGAGAAAAGATACTTTGAGTAATACTTTTGTATTTGAATGCCAATAGTCATTTATCCGCTCTAAGAATAATTTATTTCTCCGTCCATAACGCTTGGCGAGATATTAGCGACAAATTTTGACATTTTAAAATGTTGCCAAGTTATCGAAAATCTCGCTAAATGGATAAAAATGACTCTAAATCAATGAAAATGACGACTAATTGAAGAAAATTCAATATCTTGGAAAAAATATAAGTATCTACTATAAGCATAACATTTTTTTTAACTGTAAAATAGTAAATTCATTGCATTATATAAGGAAAGTAATGTGCTGTCCACATCAGATTTTTTTACATCGCGTTAGTATTTTATTTCTACAAAATCGACAGTTTAAATAAATATTTTAAGACTTTCACCATAGAAATGCATTCAACGTAGGGGGGGGGGGCGCTTATCTTATCGCAGAGCGACCTACATTACTGTCTCAAATGATATTGGCGTTTTCTCAGTATGGGATTTTAACTCCTTACCTTTACCTCCATGTTCACAACTCTTTAACAAATGAGTTCGTAAATCAATTTGAAAAGATCTTACGACTTTCAGATCAATACTGGGCGTCGGGATGAGAGGTTGCTGGAACTAAAGCTCAGTGAGTAATAGATAAATTGAAATGGGTGTGGTTTCTTCAATAACGTAGCATCAGCGTTTCTAAATAATAACACGATAATGAGAAAGGTTTTCACTTTATCAGTAAGTAATAAATTACAAAAGGAGAAACAATAAGTCGTTAATTCTGATTAATGAACTGAAAGCTGACGCAAATTTTCTTTAGGCGTTGTGTTGAACAGTGGGGTTTATGGTGTATTTATAAATTCAATTTAATTCAGTGCATGACGGTAGTATTAAATTAGAAATAAAAATGGAAAGTTAGTAGTATTATGAATAAATATTATATTTAAGTGATAATGCAATTCAGGATACTGATAAATATGTTTTATGAGAGATTTAGAGCTGTGGGTACTAAAGAGGTTACTAAAATGGTAGTAACTTTTTTTGTTTTACTTAAACAATAAACGCATGAAAAATAAATTGCTTAAAAGTAAACTGTAAGTAAAATGCATTGTTTGTAAAACTGCCTAAAACAATTATGTAAACATATCCTCTAGTTCTGAAGACATTTCGTAACAAATGACACAAAAGTTACTACAGCAAAAGCAGAAAAGCATTTAGGATATAGTGCTCTTATGGATCTAAAGGATCTTTAAACTTTTATGAACCAAGGGCTACATTGAACTTAGCCAACCCCTTCATTACCAGCCTGTGAAGAATGCCAATGATTTGTGAAATATATATTCAAATGTATCTCATTCAACAATTTTCATCGATAGAATCAATTAAAAAATTTGAATTCAGTCTTTTTGTATCAAAATCATCACTGGATACATAACGATAATAATGCGATAATCAATGGATAGAAGATGAGGTAATGCATGTATGAAAGTATGCAATGTGATATTCCTAATGTATAGAAATACAATTTTATTCTGAGTAAAAACGAAAAACACAATACAAATAATTCACAACATTGCTCAGGAAGTGTTAAATTATCTTAATTTTGGGGTGCTTCCGAGGTATCCTGTGCTAGGATTTACACTAATAGTTTGAATATTATGGATTAGCCATCATTGTTATTCAGTAAAAATTGCTTTTAGAAAGAAAAGATTACACACACACATACACACATACACATATATATATACATACATACACACACACACATATATTCATATAAAATTCAATGAAAGAATGAAAGTACCAAAAAATTCAATCTTCTACTTCTGATCAGACATTTCCTAATGGCGTTTCTAAACACGATTGCATAACTAACGATTGCATAAACTTGTTACCTATTATTTGTTTCGAACGATTGCATAAACTTGTTACCTATTAAAAACGTAAAAGTGTGTGTCACATATAAATACAATACACCCATAGGACGTAAGATTTTCAATTATAATAAATTTTGTTGTGAAATGAAGAGGGAGGACATCGGGAATTGCGATTGCGATAGTATGAAATGTTATATTGAGCCCACTTTAAAACATGTTATTTCCGGTAATTTAGATATAATACGTTCTGCGGACTTGAGAGAGCTTTTGAAAAAAGGAACTAAATACAGATTTCAAGAAAGTTGGAAAGTAATCGAAAATTTCAATGGGGATGCAGAAAACTTTATTTATAAAATGGCTGTTAAATACAGCTTTCCTATCTCAACTTCCGATGAATGGAAATATCAAATTATTAAAGCATTTAACATGTATTACTTGGTGAATTCTGATGATATACATCGTGAAAGATTTGGTGTCGAAGGGATAGGAGAATTACAGGACAGGTATATTGTCACTTACGTGGATAAAGTGACGTCCAATTATGCTATTACATGTAGGAAATTCTATCATGGTACTTTGCTGGAACACTATAAGAATGACGGTATGTATAAACAACTGTGTATATCACGAAGATCAATCGAAAATCGTATAGTAGCAATCTATAAAAAAATTGGATATGATCTGAAATAACTGCGATTCCCATACTTAAACCTCATATTAAAACTTCACAAGAAACCTATAAAATTCCAACCGGTAACCGTCGGATACGAAGCATATTTAAAGCCGGCTAATGATAAATTACTTAAAATCTGTAATCCCTATAATGAAAAAACAAAGAGCGTATATTGTATCTAATAGTTTTGAAGTTAAAAAAATGCTGGAAAATGTGACAGATGAAGTTTACTATGAAAGTTACGATTTTTCAGATCTTTTTAACAATATAAACATGACTTTTTCGATATTTTAATGATAGCTTTTGAAAAATATGATTTACAGACTTTAGGGAATTACAATAAATATCAAAACTTGGTACAAATGGTACTTTTCGAAACCGTTTTGTTTAATGGCATGGATTTTTATAAACAACAATTTGGTATACCTATGGGGAGAAGTTCCTTATCTATTTTGGCAGATATCTAGTTGAATAGCTATGAATCTGGAACACATCTTAAATGAAATTATATTCATAAGATACGTTGACGATGTGTTGACAGCTTGCGAGGAAGAGAAATACGCGGTGGATATTAGTTTTTATCCAAGTGGTTTAAATCTGATCGAAAACACCAGAAATGATGACGGAATCGTTAATTTTTTGGATCTTAGTATAGTTAATAATAAACGAGACGGAAAACATCATAAAACATTTTTTCGTATCTATGATAAACGCAACGATTTGAAATTTGAAATTAATTATCTTGTTCCTTGGACATCTAATCTCAATAAACGAGTGTTTAGAAACGTCATTAGGAATTGTCTGATCAGAAGTAGAAGATTGAACACAAAGACAGAAGACCAATATTCGTTTTTGAAAAGATACTTTGGGGAAGCCCGTAGGGTTTGATATCCCAGGGGATTCCTTTGTGGTATCGCATCGGTTTTTTACAATATCGATATACAAGAGTGCAAATTAAGATTAACGGATTTTTAGTTGAATCTGTGGCAACGATATACAGTATATAATAGGAGATTCCTTGGTTCTCGGAGTTATTCCGGTGATGAAGGGGATGGGGTAGAGCGTTTGTGTGCTGTGTTCGACGGATATATTGGTGGTATTGGTGGTGTTGGCGCGAGGTGGATTCGATTGGTTTCACATAAGGTATTTCTTTTGGATTTTGATTAATTTCTGTGTCTCTATTTTCGGCAATTACTTTAGTCGCAAGGACTTTCTATGGACGACAGTACCGGTTTTCCGGGAGTGTATGCCGCGACACTCAAAGCATGCTTTTAACCGGGGAGTGTGGGTCACAACCCCCCCCCTCAACCACTTTTTGGCACTGTTCATTCTTTCATTGAATTTTATATCGTGCATAAAATTGTTATTGCTGCTTTGCGCATACTCTTTTATTGTTTAACTGGTATACATCGCCTTATTGGTAATATTATTCCAAACATTAGTTTAAAAGTTTTTAAAGTTTATATTTATGTACATATATATATATATATATATACACATACAGGAGGAAAATGGATATGGAAGCAATATACCAAAAATTGGCTGGGGGGTTGTGACCCCCACTCCTAGTTTAAGCAAGCTTTATGTCACAACAACACTCCTGGTAGCCGATACATTGCTATAGAGATTGCTATAGGAATACAAAAGTATCAAAAAAGCAAAGTGAAAAGAAGTTACAAGCAGTCACAAAATAGGAGGATAAATTTTAGCGTAAAAACTCTATATCTATTTAATTTAAATTAAAAACAACCAATAACTTTACGAGTGGTATATCTACTATATATCTGATATAAAGTGTTGAAAAGTATACCCAATAATAATTGAAGCAGATACTGTACATATATATTTAATATTATTAATTGATGATATGGTTAATTTTTATTCCATAACTTGTTCTTTTGTCGTGTAGAGACGTATAAATTGGAAAACGAACCTTTCTAGATTTATTTTTAGAAATATACTTTTGGGACATTTCAAGAGGAAACAAATTTGCAACACTTTAGCAAAGGATTGCATATCCAGTAACAAGGGGATAATATTAGAGGCTATAAGAAAGAATTAGCCAGTTAATTTCCTGAAGAAATATTATAATTCATTTTTCAACGATAAAAATGAATCAAATTCATTCAAAAGGGATTTTACTGAATTGGGATAGTTTCTACATATCACTTGAATACTTGCACATGCGCATCGTTACTTTTATAAGAGGAAATTTTATGATTCTTCATTAGTGCGTTTCTTGACTTCCATTCTCGGTGGTTTGTTTCTCCTTGTTCGGGTGCTTCTAACTAGGCAAGTATGGGGTTCAACCTTTACAATGCATTGGTTCCGTGAGCGTTGCCCGGACTGAAAAAGCAGCTTTAAACGGGAATGAGGAGTCGCAATCCTCCTCTGCCATTATATGCATTGAGTTTGGTTTCCCCTCCATTGAACACATATGGAGGACTGACCATTGTATTACATAGGTTCCGTGAGCGTTGCCCGGGCGGTAAAGCTGCTTTAAACGGGAAAGGGGTGTCGCAATCCACCCCTACCATTTTATGAAAGACATATGGCCTTCCCCGTTCTATACTTTCCTTTTGTATATCTTTATATCTATATATATATATATATATATAAAGGATGATTAAAGGGTTTAAATACAAAAAATCAAGCATGTTAAAGCTAGTAAGTTTAACAAAACTTAAGTATTTTAAATAACTGTTCATTAAGTCTTATCAGGTCTAATTGAAACATGATATCAGACATTTTTATTCTTTTACAAAGGGTTGCAAGAATCAGGATGAGGGCTGAAAAGTGCTGTATATACACTCTATGTGTTTTGCGTTTTACCTGAAGCACAATATTGGTAGTTTCTTTTCTTGAAACTGTATTTATTGCGCAATGTATATCATTTGTTTAATAATGGCATCGACAAATTCATACTCAAAATTTATGAGAAAGTTTTGGCACGTAATGAATGAAGTTACTTAAATTTTCAGGATGTGCTACAGCAATAAATTGTTGTGATGACACTTTTACCGGCAATGTTTATCTTTCCAGATTAGTCTGAAAGTCATCGATAAATAAGATTGATTCCCAGATACACATAAGAGAAGATTATCGAAATATTAAGCGTTGGCTTTTGCAAAGATTTATGGGAGGATAATACTATATTTAGAGGACATATCTGTCGTGCAGTGTAGTAAAAGTTACCATTTATCTTTAAATCTGTATTCACATGACTGGATTTCTAATTGCATTGGCTGTGTCAACCACGAGCTTGCAATCGCTTTTGCTGCTTGTTAAAGTTTAAGGGAATTCTTATAATTTTGACTTTGTTGATTACAATTGCGGACGCTAGCAAGGTACAAGTGACAAATAAAAAAAAAGGTGCTGATGTGGGCAACACATGACTTTCCTTATATAATGCACTGAATTTACTACTTTTGCAGTTAAAAAAAATGTTATTCGTATAGTAGTTACTTATATTCTTTCCAAGATATTGCATTTTCTTCAATCAGTCGTCATTTTCATTGATTTAGCGTCATTTTTATCAATATGAAGAGATTTTTGTTAATTTGGTAACAATTAAAAATGTCGCCAAGTTGGTGACATTCCACCAAATTCGTCGCCAAAATCTCGCCAAGCGTTATGGACGGAGAAATAAGTTATTCTTACAGCAGATAAATGACTATTGGCGTTCAAATGCAAAAGTATTACTCAAAGTATCATTTTTCATGAATGGAACGAGCTAGATCCACGAGAATGATGTCACCCAATTTATCGCATGGTATTATATATGAAAAGTGAACATGTTTCTCAATAGGAAATATTTTTTATTCTATATAACTTTTTGATATTTTTTTTGAAAAATGTGCAATATCTCCAAAACGGTTTATGCTAGCGTTCTAAAACTTATGTTAATCGTTTTCTAATGAAAAATTACGCAAACAATCAATTGCGTAACTTTATTAGCGGTTTTGATTTTCTGAGGATTTTTTCAAAATTTCACTCGAAAATTTAGGGGAGTTCTAAACATTCAATTGCGTATAAAAACAATAGGCTTCCAGTGTTTGCGGATTGTGATTTTTTTTACCAAATTTCGTTCGAATCGGTCCATTCGTTCGTCAGTTATCGTCTCCACAGGCTCACTGACACACACACACACACACACACACAGACATCACTTCAAAAATGTTTGATTCTTGATCAGGAATTCTTGAAACGTGCTCTCCCGTCGAAAACTCGAATTCGAATTTTCGACCCCGTCACAATACTTTCCTTATACATTATGTATATAAGGAAAGTAATATGAAATGATTTAAATGCATAGGGGTTATAAAAATGACCTATATTTTGTAGCAAAGAGGTGTAAGTAATGTATCACTCTGTGTTGCTATATGTTAATAACCCACTTAAACATTTTTCCATAATTCAAGGTGTTCGTTCTAGATCTTACAAGCGACTTGGTTTTGCTTTTAGAAAGACTAGGGATTTTTAAAATATTAATGTTTTGAATCGCTTATCTGATTCTATTGTTAGATCATTATTAGAAGACGGTTCTTAAATTTGGTATCCTTATTACAGTGATTCAATCCGTGTGATTGGAAAGGTTCAGAATAAGTTTGTGAGGTTCCTTTGTTTCAAGATGAATGGTACTGACTCCAGTGACATTTCTTCAGTGTATCTCAGGGACTTCTTTGGTATTAATTCATTAAATTATCAGCAGAACTTGTTGCGTATGCTATTTTTTGGGAAACTACTCAATAAACAGATTGATTGCAGTTCTCTTTTAAATGGGATCGATTTCTGTGCCAGCGAATCAAGTTTGAGGTGTGATACGTTGTTTCGCATTCTAACTGATATTCATCGCAAGTTTTAAAGAAACTTCTCTGTTTTTAAATGTTATACGTTATGAACTTTATGTTCTAAGAGTATTGATTTGTTTGCCATGTCTGAAAAAGGTTTGAAAAATGCATGTTTGGAGAGTTTTATATATATATATAGTTCTCTGTTCTGTGATCATTGTAATTAGACTTGTTCCGTTATTTATCACTGACAGAAATATTTAGCTTGTACTTGGAGCATAAGCGATCCAATCTCATTAATACCAGCGCTCTTTAAGCGACCATGAAGATTTGATTGCACAGAGTGACAGCGTGATTCATTTTAACTGTTGGATTTTGTGCTTTTAGACTGATCTTATTCTGTGTGTGATTAGACAATTGGTCTGTTTCCATTTGAGATTTTCATAGTGAAAATTTCTTTGAGAACATGAGTAAAGTTTTGTATTTCGTTGAAAAATAACGACTGATGAACAGAATCCCAATGATAAGATTTATGTTGTTAAGTGCATTTTTCTTTTTCAGTATAATAAGTTTTTAGAGATATTTTATTTATTTTCTATTTATAGTAATCATAATTATATCTTGATATACATCTTTACATTATGTAATTATGCAGAGAATTCGGATCAAGGCGAAGACTACAACTCTGAAGACGATGATAGTAGTTCTAACTGTTCGTAAGGATAAAAGGAAACATAGAAGAAGAGAGGCTTAATTACCAGTCGGGTGTTACCATTCCACCTAAACGTCAGACTAACAGAATTAGAATCCACCGACCAGAAATGGAAGCGACATAGCACAAAAAAAAAATTAAGAAATGATGGGTAAAGATATTTAGTCTGGAGCCAGAAAGGTCACAAATCTCAGATGTTACAAGAACACAATAATCAATGAAGGTGTAACTGTAATATTAATGGCCATAAATAAAATTGACTGGCCGTTATTAATAATGATTGGAAATCGCAAAATAACGCCTTAAAAATTAAATTGTCTCTTTTTTATGGAGTGTCAATTGTATACAAATGTACAGCGCAGTAACAGTCGTCATATGTGAGAATTGGATCAGTTAGGTTTCCATGGTCGATACTATTAGGATGAAAGTTTCATCTTCTAGGTAGGGTTACCATTTTTGAATTAGATCCAGTAAATTTGTGGAGACATTGAGCCATAGAAATGTACGTTCAGACATGTATAATTAAAGCTTGTCATTGGTAGTTGTGAATTAGCCATTTTCTGGCCATTAATTTGAGTCAAAATAGATAATCTAAATTTTTTGCTAGAAGGCTCTACTGTTCTCTGACACTCGTCAAATTTGTATGCTGTTTCGATCTGCCTGTCGTATTACGCAGGCGAAATACGACAACAAATCAATACTTTCTCTATACTATATTCTATAGTATGAGAAAGTAAAAATTAGGTACGATTAATGACATTTAATCATTCGAAGTGAACTTAAAAACATTATGTACTGATTACAAGTGCCCCTGCGAAATAGTGAATGTACATTCGAAACAAAATAATGGCAGTGTGAACTTTGTAATGTCTAATTTACTTTTAATTTCCGATTATGACCATCATTGCAATATAGTTTGCTTATATTGTAAAATATTAAAATCGGATTATAAGAAATGCATTGAACTTTATATTTCTATCCCATGTTTTAAGCAATAAATAATAAATTATAGTTGGAATAACACTGCTGATATATAAATTCCTTTCAGTAAAGCACGATTTTGGTCAGAGATTTTATATTTATCAGGGTTCGCTAGGTGGCGTCACTTTTGTGTTGGTAGCGCCACCTACAGCTTATTTTTATACACAAAACTAAAAATTTGAATTTAGCCATTAAAATGGACAACCCAGCCATTTCCTCTCTGAATCTAGCCATAATGTATTTCGAAGTGTTGAAAACCCTTTCTACTTGTTCACCCGAAGATTTCTGTACCGTAAAATACCATTCTGTACCGTAAGACACCGTAAAATACCATTTTTTCCACACTTGGCGAAGGGGGTAGGATTGAAAATAAAACGCTACTAGGATACGTCCCGTGGTAAAGTGTGAAAAGTTTCACTTTTCCAGATCACTGGAGTAGGACTTTTGGAGCGTTTGGAAAGACTTTAAAGCACCATTTTCTCCACACTCGAGGAAGAAGAGAATTTAAAATCAAATTGTATTGGAATACGCTCTGTGGTTGGATCTTAAAGTGTGCAAAGTTTTAGCTTTTCAGATCACTGGAGTAGGACTTTTGGAGGATCTGGACTTAAAACTACAAACTTTAAACTGCAAGTGTATAGTCTTGCTCACCATGGGACTTTTGAAATGTCTAGAATAACATCAACACATTAGAACTACTAATATTTAAATCTGGCAGAGACAGGGGAAACCAAAAATAAAGTTGACATTTTTTCATGAGTATTATTTTGTAAACAATGTAGGGCGCTTAACACTGAAAATAGTCATTTTAATAGAAAATCCGGTTCTGTTAGGTTCTGTATATTTGTCTGTATATAACAGTTGATACTATACATGTGTAAATATTCAACCTTCTAAGTCACTGTCAGCCCCTGGAGTGTGTGGAAGGACTTTCCGAAAAGAAATTCTCCATCTTCCGGTGGAGTGGAGTTTCGAAATTTTTGCTCCGTTCTGTTTTGTCCCATTGTCAATACTATACATGTACAGATATATTATATAGGGAGAGAGAAAAATAGGATACATCGAGAGAGGGGCTTTTGAGGGATTTGAATATACTTTTAAAAATCACCTCATGTTTCACGTCTTAATCGAAAATTTATCTTTGCAATGTTTCCTCCCGGGGTCAATACTATAAATGCACAAAGATTCAGTCTTCTAAGTTACACGGAGCGTTTCTAAATAATCTGGTAAGACTTTTCACCCCATTTCCTTTGCCTCCGACGGAAAGTAAAAGTCCAGTTCCCTTAGGGTCCATCCCGTGTTCGTACATTTAGTGTGCAAGGTTTCAGTCCTTTAGGATTTCGGGGGTTTCTGAAGAGTCTGTAAAGATACAAACACGTTAGACCATTATTATATAGATTTCATATACCCTTCTTATACCGCATCTTTAGGCTATATATGCTCGGTATCATAAAGGAAGACTCGTATATATACAGGCTAATGCAACAGCGACCATCGACTTCCAGTTGAAGCGGTGACAGTATATGGCGAAAAGAAGGTTATTTTTTTGTCCTTTTCTCGGTTCCTATAGGAAATCAAAATATTCTAGACTACTTTTTTGAATGATTGGTGCAATTTCTTAAAGCAGAAGCACTTATATGACAGCTAAATTGAGAATGAAAAACCTTTTAACATGAGCGCGTCATTGAAATAGCACAAGCAGACAATAACCTACTGAACAGGTTAGAGTCAAAATGGCGGTTGTGTCATTTTGTATATTTAGAAGCCTTATTATCGAGTATCATGGTATTATCTAGATGTATTAAAGATGAACTTTCATATAAAATAAATAATTTCCTAAATTCCTTCATTGTCGTATTATCATAAACCACTTTGATGACACTTTGGCAATCTTTATCCTTACAGATTAGCTGGAAAGCTATCAATAAATAAAATGGAAGCTCCGATACTCATAAAAGGGTTTATCGAAACATACCTCAGACTGGGGTTGGTTCTCTGAGGTTAGTTCTTATTATGATTAATGAGAGGATAACGAGATATTTCGAGAAAATATCTGTAGCTGAAGAGAAAAGTTTCTATCCATCTTTTAATCTGCAGACAAATGTGTGGATTTTTAATCATTGTAGGCGTGTAATAATTCATTATCTCTAAAATAGACAATATATTGGAAAACAGAGGAAAATGTACTTGGCATTATATCGGGATAATGCCAAGCATAATAAAATGTATTTATTCTTGTGGTAATATATTTAAAACAAAATGATGGTAATTAGTAACAATATTAGTTAGGGGCATGAAAGACATGGTGATAGTTTTGGATTTAATTAAATAAACTAAATTTCCTATTTTTATTCCTAAATTTTAGATGCGTTGTGGTTAAGAAAAACAATGACAATAACCTACCTTTTAAATTTTTAGATGTTTATATCTGCTACCTAAAAATTTCTGTAAGGCAACACGTGACGTTCGGAGATTTGATTAAAGAAAATTATTTTTTAAAATATTTTTTTTATTTTCAGATGCATCTTCAAAATTATATGTATAAAATTTATGAAACTTAACTGTATGAAAGATAAAAATACACTAAATTTGGACTTTCTAGCTGCTCCTGTTCTTGAGTTATTCCTCCAAAATGAGTGCATTCCTATTGTGGGCCCTGGACGGGGAACCAGATAAAGATTTTAAGCCGAATAAATTATAACACCGCAAACGACATCGACATACCAAATTTCGTGTTACTGTGATGAATGGGACCTTATTAATTAGGGCCTCAAAAATGTGAATCATGCTGACAAACATCAGATCAAGTTATATTAAAGGTTGTAATTATAACATTTCAAAACATATCAATTTACAGCATGCATTAACTTTACATATTCATCATGTCTCTAGATCTATGTCTCTAGATCTGCTATAGATAATGCTTCGAGGACGAGTGATATGGATTCAGCATCAAATTCTAGAGGTTGTAGGGTGGGGCTTACCAAGAATTTCTCCTTTTGGTTCTTTTTCTATTCCGGTTCAAATATTTTCATTTTATTTGAAACATCTCTTTCTCATGGTTGGCTATATATAAAACTTACATGATGATATGGATTCAGCATCAAATTATAGAGGAAGTAAGGTGTATTACAAAGAATTTTCACTGTCGTATTAAAAATCGTTTTTGAAGCATCTATTTCTTAGTATTGGTTATAAAGTGAACATAGATAATGTCTGATATGTTGTCAGCATTAACTTATGGAGAGAATAAAATAACTCTTCATCTTTTCATTACCAATTATTGCAATATCACTTCCAATTCAAACATTTACATTTTTCTTGAAATTTCTCTGAATGTGCTATAGATATAGCTTAGGTGATAATTTATACGGATTCAACATAAAATTCTGGAAGGAGTTTGGGGTTTTATAACGGATTTACATGTTCTGTTCTTTTTTTCCCTTACAATCCAAAATTTTTTCTTCAAATGTATATTTCAAATGTGTATAAGATTATCTTCAGACAAAAGTTAGATGATGACTGATATGGATTTAGCATTAAATTCCGGAGATGGTCATTAAGTTAATTAAAAATTTCCACTTCCGGTTTTAGCAAGTTCCCTGAAATATCTATTTCTTAGAATTGGTTATAGGACTGATATGGATTTAGCCTCAAATTCCACAGGGGTGGGGCTTATTAATTATTTCCATCTCCGGTTCTGGAGATGGTACTTCCTGTTTTTTACAAAAATTTATATGATAAAAAGTATGCAAAAGAGAATAAAAGTGCTTAATGGTATCAAAAATGTACACAGCATTTATTATTGCATAAAGATTTATTCATACATTTCTTGTCATATCTTTACTCATCATAATCTATAAAATACATATCACAAACACAGTATGATTACGCGAATGTAGTTTTTTACATAATATGCAAAAGCAGGACTAAAAGTTGCACTTTCGTAGATAAAATCATAATATGCGAGTATTATGACGATTACTGAGTATCAGATGAACGCATACAAAAAAATTCAACTTTTTATAAAATTTTATTTAGTAAGTGTAAAAACATTTGCGTTTCTTGTTGCTGTATGCAGATTTGTTTGAATAACTACCATGTATCATAATTTTATCGCTGCCTGGAATTGCATATAATTAATTTGAACTCTTTTAAAGTGCATTGTTACATAAATGCATTGCTACGCAAAATTTCTTCACAAATAAAAAATGGCATTTTAAACAGCATACAAGCTCCGTTGCATTTTATTAGCTGTAATTATTTAACTACAGAAAATTTAGTATTTTAGTACGTTTATCTCTAGTGAGGTTATTATCTTTTAGTGAGGTAAATAATTATGAGAAAGAGTAACCAGTAGATTTAGAAATGTTCAGAATATGTGGCATAAAGTATAAAAGATCATCATTTCGAACAGCAGGCGTACATTATATTCCCCTATTCCATAAACTGCGATGATACTTTTATTAGCAATACTTATCTTACCAGATTAGTTCGAAAGTCATTAATAAATAAAATTGATCTTCAGGTGCTCATAAGAGAGGTTTATCGAAATACACCCCCAGTTATAACTTAGGATCTCCTTAAGATTAATGGGAAGGTAATGATATATTTCCAGAACATATCTGTAGTACGTTGAAAAGTTAATATTTTCCCCGTAATCTTTCCACAAATGAATGGATTTCTAATCGTTGGCATGTAAACCACTGATTATATGCTTACAGAATGTGACATTGCTTACAGAATGTGTGTGTTGGTATTATTATGTGTTAAATGATAATACTAAATAGTGCATTATTAATATAATATTATAACGCATTATGTTAAGGCTGTTAATATAGTGCATTATTTGTTTAGTGTATTTATAGAATATAAATTACAAGTTGCATATATATTTCAATAAATAAAACTTCTGAATGTGTGGATATAATTGTCTGTTTGTGATTTTCCCGTGTTGAATGATAATACCAAATATGCATTATTAATGTAATAATATAGTGCATTTTATTATTGTTGTATGTTATTCTGGCGTATTATGTATTTAGTGTATTTATAGAATATAAATTACAAGTTGTATATATAGATAAATAAAATCTCTGATTGTGAGGATATGATTTTCTAATGCTTCTACAAAGAGAACAAGCATAAAATGATTAGGTGACTACAATTGTTTCGAGTGAGTTCAGTGTCCACTTCTTCATATCAAAAATAGTGTATTTACTCAACAACCGCTTAGAAAAACTGCGGGAGTTCTTAGAGGTTGTTAAGGAAACCATTGTTTCTGGTTCCTGACCTGAGGAAGAGGGAACAGAACTCACTCGAAACAACTGTAATAACCTAATTTTCCTATATCTGTTTTCTTAAGGATGTATTAGAAATATATATACATTTACTTAAAGTGAAAATTATCTGCTAATGATCAATACAACCATAAGAGAAAATCAATAATTGTATTCCAACTCACAGGTGAACTGAATGCAAGAATAAATATTAGACTGTCCAAAATTCGACTTCTTAAGAAGAGCCAAATAATCATCTACGTAATGCACATGCAAATGAGACTTAAGAACAAACAGAGAATATTCAAAATCGTGCGTGTAAAATTCACACAAAAATGTACATGGAAGTTTACTATTGGATCAAACACCATTCATTGTAAAGTTATCACCTTGAAAGGCAAAAGTGTTAGACAAATACGTATACGTGTCAACTTCAAACTGAAGGAAATGGAATTTCGTTAACCTTTCAATGAGCAATAACAAATGCACCTTCAACAGGTACAGTAGCAGATAGTGACTTAATATCGGAAGAAAACATATTGCAGTTTGTCAGGCTTAAAATAAAGAATTTTGCTGATAAACTCATAAGATATTTTAATAGTATAAATATTGCTACCAAGTAAGGAAGAAAACAATTTAGTTAAAGTTGTTTAGCCAGTGTCAGAAACAATGGGTCGAAAGAGAATGTCAATTCCATCCAGAATGCCAATATTTTTAGAGCATAAAATCTATCACAATTGTCAATTTAAGAAATACGAGACACTTTAAAGTTTACAGAACTAATCTTAGAAGATTTGACATTTCTTATTTTAGTTAATTCACTATTGCTGAGATTCTTTTTGATCGATTATGGCTTCTTATCAAGTTAATAACCAATTTTTTCATCATATATAGCTTTATCTGTAACAATAATGTGTGTTCCATTATTGACTTTGCTTATGATGAGATTTGGGTCGCAACGCAAAGCATTATGACATGCACTCTCTTGTTTTTTAGATTTGACTTATAAAACTCAGAGTTACATTTGACAGCAATTGTAATTAAATGCCTGATTGACTCTTTCTGGCAAAGATTTATTTTGTAAAATTTAAAAGCACGCTCAATAGGAGCAATTAAACTGAGAAAGGCACGTTATCTGAAAAATTATTATTTTGCCTTTAAAAAAATATTATTTTGCCTCTGAAAAATTATTATTTTTAAGAACATCAGATAGAAAACTAGTAAGGGCATAGCGAGATACATTTATAATAACATTGCCATTAACTCGGGACAAGATCTAATCTTAAGTCAAAATATTTTGAGAGCACAGCTTTTCAAAACTTTTGTTAAGATTGGCACTGTGGACAATGGAAGCACTGAATGCTCTAGACCAGGATTTTTGTTCCAATTCTATAAGAATTAGAATAAAAGACACTGTGAATTTGAAATGAAGAAAATGCAAGTCTTTCTTAGTAACGAACAATCTACTATGAAAGTTCTGAATGACAGATCTAAGTAGCGATCAAAAATTGGTCAAAGATGCATCGATCATTTCAAAAGCCTTAAGACGGTATTCAACGTGTTTAAATTTAGGAATAACTTTCCTACGTCTACATCTCAGATGAAAATTGAGATGGTTAAGATACGTACACTCATGTACAAAAGTTAAGCAAGAAATGAAAAAATTAGCATAGTCGACGAAAGAAACAACATGTAGCCATAAAATGTTTATACATGACAGTCCCACGTAAGCGGAAACTAGACTGTAGAATATTTTGCATACACAATTTTTCACACAGAAATATATTAGATGTAAAAATGGTCAGTTTTGGGCTGAGCCTGTAACTCCGCGTTACGGATTCCAGAAGGAATATCGAAATAGCCAAATTTTGAAAAATCAGTAGATGACATCATCTGAGTGACGCCAGGCGATAGGAGATAATATGGCCTCTCTAAGGGGGTCAGCGACAGTCTGAGACCTAAATGTCTCCCGGGCATTAAAATAATTCTACACAAGGAAATCGTTTCTATATAATTTGAATAATAAACGTGTAGGGAACTAAATTCAAAATATCAAAATTCAAGTTATCGAAGTTAGAGATATCGAGTCCTGACTGTATAGAATTCCTTACATAATAGTCACATCATACATAATCACTTTTTGCATGAACTTTCCCGATAATCAGATAGCAACACAACCCGGTTGGGGCCTTTACCGTAAGAAGAGTGGAACAGTACAGAATACGGATTTGACAATTAAGAGGAATAACAGAGACGAATGATGAATCAGTACAATAACCAAACGGACAGAGTATAAGGGATACTTTAAAGCATAATAACTAAGAAAATAGTACATGTTAGTGTAGAATCGATCAAAATATCCAGCTAAATGGGATGGTACTTCACACAGATAATTTCAAAGTTTATAAATGATCTGTACAAAGGGCACGATGAAAAATACAACACGAGAGAGCGATGGGAGATATATCCCATCATTACATTTGTTTATATTTTTGATTAAACAACATGATGTATTTTAATAATTGCATCATCTCTCAAACAGCTTGAAGTTCGAAAAATATTTTATGTGGTGCTGCATTAAAAATATTCTTAAAGTACATATCTTTAAAATTTGTTTTGATACTGTTGTCCTAATATGTGTATCCAGTAACATTTACTTCCCGTAATATAATCTCTGTTGCATCTGTTCTTTCTCAGGAGTATAATATTTTGCTATAATTACAGAGTTGGATAAAACTTATAGAGCTACTAATTTACTGAAAACTTCTAGCGCCTAGAATGTTTAAAGGATTTGAGATTAAACATCATGGAAAATATATTTTTATAGCACTAATTGCATGTCTCCGCTGTTTGTGTTCTGATACATATATATTTATGTAATGCAGTTACCTTTTTAAAAATTCTTTGTAGCTTCCTGAATTTATAAACATAGTTTTAATGGAAGATAGCTATTAATTATTTTTATTTTCATGAAAGTTTTGACTTAAATTCCTTAAAGATAATATTTTATAAACATTTTTGTAACATTCATTGAAATGCATCTTAAACATATATTTACAATAAACATATATGTAAATTAAAAAATATTATTTTAGAGGCTAAACTTTTATGAAACTTTTAAAATTTCAAAACATTGTCTGAATAAAACGTTTGTGAAAATACTACTTAAAAAATTCTAAAATAGGTACTTACGATATATTTATTTACATATTAAACATTCACTCACCTATTTATATAAACATATAGTGCTTTTTCAGTTGAATTCATAGGAAATACAGTTAAAAAGGTTGAACATTTTACTAAAAATGGAATATCATTTAGTAATTTTTCTCATTTGTGATGACTAGGAGAAACTAGGGCAAGCTGATAAAATTTGCGGATTTTAATTTTTCTATTTCTTTGTATTAATTTTTATATATATATATTTAAAATATTAAAATGTACTTTGTTTTATCCTTTATCAATAGAGCCACAAAAAACTATAAGAGAATAATCATAAACCCATGGCAGACTATAAAACACAAAATCCGCATATAAGAGGCGCTCCCATAAATATGAAAGACACTTCTAATTCATATATCAGCAATCATGGGCCGGTTTTACTCTTATTATGTGATCGCCAGAATGGAATAGCCGATATTTTCAATGGCAGCAAGAAACTTGATATAAGCCACAATTTTTGCAAGCTTCTATGGGAAGTGACAAATCATATTAATTTTTGGGATTGATATAATAAAGGTATTTTCAATATTTGGTAACAAAATCAAAGTGGACAAACGTACAATTGGCAACCCCAGTTCAGTATATGAATTCAACCAGAACAAACTGGAAATTATTTCGTCTTTTTGACTTTGGGGTTTGCTGGTTCTCTTGCAATGACAAATAGGATCCAGCATGTCTTCGAAACATGTGTATGCTGTATAATTATCTCATTTATACCTAAATTGTTACAAATTTCTCTTATCCTTTTCAACACTTTCTTTGTAACACTTTCCAACATCTGTAAAGTGTTTATGATTTTGTTCATTCTGTCTGTCTGTCCGTTCAAACGATAATTACCGTAAAAATGACTTTATCAAAATGAAATTTTAGTATGTTGTTGAGACGGTCTGCGACACGTATGGGAATAGAAATGAATAATATCGTCCAATTAGTTTTGGATTTAACCTGGGTTGAAAAAATGAAATACATTGAACCTTATGGGGCATAATGTTTCAAACATTTTTTAAGCCGAGTTAAGACTCACAAATTGCTTCGAAAATGTTATGAAATATTCAAATTATCACGTAAAATGTGTAAAAAAAAATTTCAGTAAAATATGTTAGATAGTTTTAAGAAAAAATTGAAATAATAATTACACTCAAATTATATGATGAAGTCATGTGACTCATTTCAAAATAAAATATGACATCCATTATTTTCCTTGTATAAAAATCTTGATGTTTGAAGATCGTTTATATTTATATTTAGCGTTGCATTCGTCATAAAACCGCTTTATTTTTGCTTATTATCTGTATATCTGAACTCTGTGCCAACCCAATTACAGTATTTTTTATTTTAAATGATCACTAAACTTTGATTATTCCTACAATGAAGCTTACTTTCTACAGTATGTAGAATGTAAACAAATCAAGCGATTGTAAGATGAGTTGTATAAGAATTGCTGAATTTTTTTTTTTACGCAAAATTATTTAGTTCTGGAGTCTGGAATATAAGTGATATGAATGTAATATTCATTGATTTTACACATAGAAGCAGACAATCTATAGCATTGCCATTTTTAATAAAGTTCTAAGTTTTTAAGTATAATGAATTATAGTAGTGCTGTGATAATTTAAAATATATCAGTGATGAATGTATAGCATTTTAGAGCTGTTTAAACAAAATGACATTTCAATTGAAAAGTGTTTCATAATTAACTCTTTAAGCACCATTGATCTTCTTTGTTTACATATTGATCATTCTCGTGGATCTAGCTCGTTTTATTCATGTGAAAATACATATTTTGATTAGAGCTGAAACCACCCTAAGTTGCCTCGAAGTTGACGAAAATGCCATGATATTGGTAAAAGAGACGTTTAATTAACTAGATAAAAATCCAAATTGGTAATAAATTCATAATCTTAGAGAATACAATTTTCCACTGTAAAAGGCCATTTGCCACTTACGTGGTATTAGTATTCTTGATATCAGGAAAGTCGTGTGCTGTTCACATCAGAGTTTCTTTTTTGTGTATTCAGAGAAAATCAGAATTTTAAAAAAATGTATACAACCCATATTAAAGCAATCTAGACATTTCTTTGATAAATGAAGCAGGAATTTCCCTCGAGTCAGCTTTTAATGAATTCCTTAACTTTCTTTTTTCTTTCGTAGTGCAAGGTTATTCTTAGTTATTCTTCGAACCAGTTAAAACAAGATTAATGCTTTGTGGAATTCTTTTGAAGTCCGTTTCATTTAAAGCACGCGCTGTTTCCTTGTAACTTTCTTGTTGTAACTTTTCGTTTTACCTTTTACTGCTGTGATTAGCTTTAGAACTGCAATTATGTATCAAGAAACTACATAAAAAAGAATTAAAAAAAAAAGATGTGCGTAGCACATGTCCCCTACACAATGCAATGACATTTCTTCTTTCACAACAAAACAAGATTCACGACACAATGCTTTTGTAACTGAATAAATACCATGTGAATTGAACTTTGGCGCTTTGACAACTTGGGTTTGACTTGAGAGGTTGGTGGTAGGGGAAGGAGGGTACGGTCCCTGTGGATGCCTCCCCCACTGGGTTCCGGTCTAAATTGGGTGGCACTTCCCGGCCGTCCAAACAGTTACCTTACACCTTTCTGGTAGGTCGGACGGTCTGGGTCTCAACAACAACAACTTGGGTTTGACAACTTATGCCTTTTGATATCTTATGAGTTTGACAATGAGTTTTGACAACCTATGAGTTTGACAATGAGTTTTGACAATATATGAGTTTGACAATGAGTTTTGACAACTTATGAGTTTGACAATGAGTTTTGACAACTTATGAGTTTGACAATGAGTTTTGGCAACTTATGAGTTTGACAATGAATTTTGACAACTTATGAGTTTGATAATGAGTTTAGACAACCTATGAGTTTGACAATGAGTTTTGACAATCTATGGGTTTGACAATGATTTTTGACAACCTATGAGTTTGACAATGCGTTTTGACAGCCTATGAGTTTGACAATGAATTTTGACAGCCTATGAGTTTGACAATGAGTTTGACAATGTGTTTTGACAACTTATGAATCCAAACAGACTGTGCACTGAGTATGTCTTACTCCTACTCAGGTACAACATCTTTTATCAAAATGAAATGGACATTTAATTAATATCTCGTGATATTAAATAACTATTAAGGAATTCTGAGGAGTTAAAATATTATTAAAGAAACTATTGCAAAATGTAATTTAGCTCGTCAATGAAACGAACTAGACACATTAATGATGTTAACAAATTTGTTGCACAATATTGCATATGGAAAATTAATGAATTTTATATTACTTTCTATTTTTTAAATTTTATATAATTTTTTTAAAAACGTCAACATCTCGAAAACGGTTTATACTAGCGTTCAAAAGTTCACATCATTCGTTTTCTAATGAAACGTTAAGTAAGAAATGATTTTTTGTGTATCAGTGTTGAAGTTCCAGATTTTTTCAAAATATCATTCGAAAACCGTATAATATCTTGAGAAGGATTCATGCTAGCATTCTAAAATTTATGTCATTCGTCTTTTAATGGAATCTTGCGCCTGAAATTATTATCTGCTAGTAGCATACCCGTTCTTCGTACGGAGTATATAATATAATGTGGTGACGGTTTTCCCACCGGTTTGTGCTTCTGGTTTAATTATTTAAAAAGTGCGAATTTCGACTTTAAAATTCATCCCTTCTGCTAATTTCGATTATAATTTGTAGACACAGACAACTTCTTCTACCTTTTGAACAGCTGACTATTTTATTGCTATTTTTATTGTTTTTGCTTCTCCGGGAGCCGAACGTCTTCTGGTTTCTCCAGTCTAGATAGTAGACAGGGGCTTAGTATGGCACTGTCTGGGGGTTGTTCTAGAAGGTTTTTGAAGTTATCGGTCAGCGTGCGACATGATGTAATGACGTTAGTTGGATTTTGCTGGTTCCGGGATAGATTTTCCCAATAACAAAAACGAGATGGACCTCTTGGAATTTTTACACCTGGAGACTAATTTCGGAAGATTTAGTATTTAAATGTTCCAATAAATTACACTTAAAAGGTCCTAGCTTATACCTGAAGGTCTTTAATATCAAGGAGTGCA
Source organism: Amaurobius ferox (assembly GCA_951213105.1). Classification (NCBI taxonomy): domain Eukaryota; kingdom Metazoa; phylum Arthropoda; class Arachnida; order Araneae; family Amaurobiidae; genus Amaurobius; species Amaurobius ferox. The sequence goes on from OX578145.1 coordinate 52,430,717, forward strand.
CGTTGGTGGATGCAGAAGCTTTGCCTAAATATCCTCTCTCCACGGAAAAGTCATACAGTTCTAATAGAATAGGTCTACACACCGGTATAACCAAAGAAAAAAAGATAATTATGTTTTAGATATTCTTTTTAAACCCGGAAATTGTAAGTACGTTCTTGCCTATTTTTGTTTGATGGAGCTTATTTTTAATTCAAGATCTCGTAAATATTTGTAAAAGTATTTGTAATGTCATACAGAAATATAAACTTTTAAGCTCCAATAATTGTCTTCTATGTAATTGCTTATTTTAAAACTGCATATTTTTTCTCTGCAAATGTCAGAGCGATGTATTGATTACGTTCTGTTTTCCTTATCAGTTGATCTCATCTTTTAACACTGTGTGAAAAGAAATAAATAAAAATATATGCCGGCAAAACTCTCATGAGTGGTTACTCTACCTTTATTAATGTACCAATGGTTACTCTACTACCTTTACTAAGTGGTTACGCTACCTCTAATGTTTAACTATTTTGTTCTTCAATTTAATTATTGTTATTTTGTTTGGGTACATGTTTTGGGTATATTTCCAAGCACAGAGCGTGAACCTGGAATTACCACTATACTTAATCACGTTCCATATTTTATAATTGCAAATAAGTATGTAATGTTCATCTAATTATCCATTTACATATTCAAATTACATTTTCTCGGTACGACAATAAAGAAACTTAAAATTCACAATCATATGCAAATTTCTATAGTATACTAAATGACATTTTTAATCAAAATATTCTGTTAAATTATTTAATTTAATGCTCCTAAAAAGTAGTTTAAGAATTTCTGTTCTCGCTACACAAAATTATCTTCACGGACAGATCTGAAGACTAAAACACCCTGGTCCCTTTTGTAAGCAAACTCATTTGGACAGATATGCTATTTTAAATTTTTTTCAAGAAAAAAAACATAGCTTGATTCTAAATTCAGTTACATTCACTTGTAGAGCTTTCAAAGAGCTACAAATCCTTGCTTGTTGCTCAAAGCCAGCTCTTTCAATTTATGGGATTTATGGGCATTACAAACTTCAAAAACGAAAAACTTTTAATCTTCTTCAACTTGACAATACGATTACTCGAGAACTATAAGAGCTTTTTGTAAAAGTAAGTATAGATTTTACTACTAAATTTTCTAGTACACATTTTTGTCGCTTGCTATTTTAAATTTATATCTATATTTCATAGTTTACTATATATTTCGAGTGATATATTTCAGTTACATTCACTTGTAGAGCTTTCAAAGAGCTACAAATCCTTGCTTGTTGCTCAAAGCCAGCTCTTTCAATTTATGGGATTTATGGGCATTACAAACTTCAAAAACGGAAAACTTTTAATCTTCTTCAACTTGACAATACGATTACTCGAGAACTATAAGAGCTTTTTGTAAAAGTAAGTATAGATTTTACTACTAAATTTTCTAGTACACATTTTTGTCGCTTGCTATTTTAAATTTATATCTATATTTCATAGTTTACTATATATTTCGAGTGAAAGTTAGAACAATGAAAATACACTCGCTCTAAGAGCTATACTTTAAGTTTTTTCGAAAAATAAAAGTTCAAAATATTAGAATATTGAAATTAGTTTTATATATTCATAATCTGAACCCTATTTCCTAGAAAATAAGAAACATTATTTACATTTTTTATTTATTAGGTACAGGGGTTTAAGCGTCCAAAGTGTTTACATTTTGGTTGGTTAGAATTGTTGGAAAGTTAGCGTTATTTTGATTGTAACACCACACGTCCAAAATTTATAAAATAAATATTTATCTAAAAATAGTGGAATATAATTTATCCACATTATCTTGTGAAGTATAACATGTAAGACAATACCTTTTAAAACATATCTGACCATATTTATTGCCATTCAATATTTTTAGCTTTTAGAGACATCTATCACAGGGACTATTTCATTTCTCGAGGTACTTTTAGTATTGGATGCAGTTATTGTTCAGAAACTCCGTTTATTATGTTCTATATACGAAGGGAGAGGGGTGCTATTCTGACAGGGAAAAGACAGATACGGTTTAATATCTGCAATGATTGGAAGAAGAAAGGCAGGAAACAGATAGAAAAGGTATCCAATAAATAAAATGCAAGACCCCAAAAGACGAGCCGAATTGAAATGCTCTATAAACTACGCAATAGGTTTCTATAAAGCTTGTATCATGGAATGAAGCTGAGGAATTTAATCTAGGAATGAATCTATGGAATTTTTTAATATGAGGTTTTCCCCCCTACATCAATTCCCAATTTTTATTTTCTTAAGATATTGTATAGAGAACGCTTCAGGGTTGGACTGGACAAAACAATTAGGCCAGGGGAAAAGCTACAATATAGGACCACAGCTAATAAAATAATAATATAATTTTAAAACTTTTATATATCTTGCATTATACATACAAGATATAAATATAAAATTAATACATTAATTAAGAACATTTTATATTAGCATGCTTTTTAATAAATTACTACATTTACTTATTCTATCCATAATTGCTTTATATTCTAATTTCATCAATATTCTTTTCTGACGACATAAGAATAAATGTTTTCAAGTGACATAAACTGAAATTGATATATAAATAGAAAATATATATTCGTCTTCGTATTTATCTCCAAGGGTTTCATTGAAAATAGTCCCACTATTATTTTTTTTCGTAAAACTGAACAGTTCTGTCCGCAAAACTTAATTTTTAAAATTCACATTTGCATCATTCACATTCGCATCATCATTCGCATCAAAATTCACATTCGCATCAAAATTCACATTCGGATCAAAATTCACATTCGCATTAAAATTCACATTCGCATCAGATATACATCACTTGTATATCTGATTTTGCTTTGAAATATTTCTAATTCTGAAATGTTTGTAAAATTCTTGAAGACAATAGATATAAAATGCTGCTTTATTGTTTGTACCAAATCTACGAAATATTTTGCGCAACATTCAATTTTTGTCTACCATCTTGCTTATTTGATTACTGAAGTAAATTTATAATTACATATTTGGCGCCACTCATTTAAAATATTCTTTAATTCTCAAATGGGAACTGCGCATTTGTTTAAAACTTCATATAAAGCAAGTGCTTTCAAGTTTTTGCTTTCCCTGCAATACATGGTAATGTATAGAGAAAGTATTGAAATAATGTCGGACACAGTAAGTTGAGTTTTCGACGGATCAACACGTTTTTTTACCTCTTGAATACGAAAAAATATATTTTTAGCGTGACGTTTGTGTGTGTGTGTGTTTGTCTGTGCAATGTATGTAGCCACTCTATCACAAAAACTAATTGACCAAAAAAATCACCAAATTTCATAAAATTTGGTAGATAAGTCACTTGTAGGCTGCCCTGATGTTGATTAGATTTATGGCACCATTTTGAAAAAAGAACCTGCCTTTTTTAAAAAATGGCCCTCAAGAATCGTAAAAATCTACAATAAAAGACTACGTATGCTCAAATGTATTAATTAAATGCTTGTTTTATACGTAATTTTTGAAGATGAAAATAATAAGCTTAATCCCATCACTCTAAAATTAACCGTTCTTGAAATATTTTAGTTTATCGCATTTGTGCTGCGCCGCCTTGGAAAATATGTCCAGTTACCAAATGATAACTAAAATTGAATTAAAAGTGTAAATTCAGTGTAATTTTAAATAATCATTTATTATATGTTTATTTATTGCAATTAAACTAACTGAATTATTATAGAAATAAAGAGAAAATTAATTTGAGTCTGTAGGGAAAGTCATGTGCTGCCCACATCAGAATTTTTTGCATTGCATCAGTAATTATTAAATGTATACGTGTGCGTAATACCACGTATGAATCTGTCCAAGTGTATATTTTTTCAACCACGCGTTAAAATATTTATAGGGCCTACAATCTCCGATGCATTTGGAATAATCTATGTCCAAATTTTTAGCATATTACAAACTTCATTGTAAAGGAATTCTCATGTTGTCGATGTGCAATTCATGATAATATCAGCCGTTCATATACAGATGCGCAATCTATGACATATATAACATTAATAGAACCTCAAAATATTAATTTTCAACATTAATATCCTACGTAACATCAGTATTTATGAAGGGCCCGATTAAGATAAATTGGAACTCAAGGCACAACATTATTTCAGGCACCCTCCCCCCCTCATGCACACATCGTAGATATACAACACACATTCTCTTTCCCAGTTTACCCATGGAAAAACAAGAACATTATACTTCTTCATAACTAGTATTTTTACACACAAAAAAATAGTTATTTCGAATGTTAGGCATAAAAGTGCAATGCAGTCTTGAAAGCAACAGTTACTTTATTCCAGCTTTACAAAATATCCTCTAATTGATTAAGATATCCTCTAATTGATTAAAATATCGCCTGTAATTTTTTTGGTGGTTTTGTAAGATTCATGACTCCTATATGTAAGAACATTTACTATTACATGTCGTCGAGCGTATAGATTTAATCTTGACTCCACTGGTTCCTCTTAGCTTTTCGACCCACTTTTGTTACTTTGTGTTTTTTATATTCGCTTCATACTCTAATTGCGAAACAATTGATTTTCTATAAAAACTGATTGCTATAAAAAACTGAGTGCTATATGTAGTGACCACTAGCTGTGGGAACCGTAGCTGGCCTATCCTAAATACCATTAAAATTTGACGGGTATGATAATGACAAACCGTTTATACTATTTTATATAAAACAATCTTGATACATTTTTGCTTAACATGCCAGGATATGGACCCCAGCTCCCAGCATTTGGCTATTTTGCCTAAGTATAGTCAAAAACGGCCCAAGTTCGATATGGACTTTTCAGATGGAACCAAAGTTACTTATTAGCAAAAGTAATTTAAAAAGATTCCAAAAATTAAAATAATTTATATGTAACAGCATAAGCAGTTGATTTAAAAAATATTAAATAGATTCGGTTTAAATACCATCCTCCTGCTTCAGGATAATGAGGTAGAGCTACCTCCTTTACTGGTTGTTGCTGAGATCCAGACCGTCCGACCTACCAGAAAAGTGTAAGGTAACTGTTTGGACGACCGGGAAGAGCCACCCAATTTATACCGGAGCCCAGTGGGGGAGGCATCCCTAGGGACAGTACCTTCCTTCCCCTACCACCAACCTCTCTGAAGGACTTACGGACCCACATGTTTAACGTGATCGTACTCCGCGTGAACATGGCGGCAGTTTTGGCAGCAGAGGGAATCGAACCCGGGCCTACAGAGTGCAATTCCCGCACGTTAACTGGGCGCGTATAGTTTCTCTGTTTTATTATCCTGAAAAAGGAGAATGTTTTTTATGTTTTAACTTAGATACTATTTTAATCAACTACTTATGCTGTTACTAACAAAGAATTTAAATGTCAGCTTAATTTATGTAGATAGCACAGTGAATTTTTATATATTGAAAGAATGCGTATTGTCTAGCTTTTGACACTCTACCAATTAATACTTGAAATATTGGTGATTATATTGTATTTTTATGCCTTATTCAGGCCATATAAATATATCTTTATTTAACAAATGAATACTATCTAACATTTTTGTTAAACTAAGCAGTACTCTTTGAAATTATTCTATGTTCACAAACTTTGTTCAAAGATGTTTCTTCTGCTGGCTGACATTTTCATTACAAAATTACTAGCCTTAGCTAACGTTATATGCGCATTACGAGGTGGTAGTAAAGAAGTAAAATGTTGTAATGTATTTATCTATGTCTCGAGGAACATGAAAGTCGTGTTTATGGATCTCATTGAGTGTAATTATTGTCCTGAAACATCATTTTATTGTGTGCTTAACAGCAAGAGATAGGAACATTGTCCTGACATGAAAACTGTGGATAAAGTTTAATCTTATCTTTAATGCATGCTTCAAAGAAAAGTAGTAAGATAATACAGTATATAAACTATAAGAGAACTGTAAATTTATTGTAAAGAATGTATTAAATTTATGTAAAAAACAGATGAAGAAACATACTGTTTTTCGTAATATAAAAAGTATAAAAATCGTAAGAGCATTAAAACGTGTTTTGTCTGCAGGTTTTCCATGTCGTTATAAAAGGCGTAATAAATTGAAAAGTACACGAAAATAGTGTAAACAATGGTGTGTTTGTAAAATATAGTCATACTAAACTTCAATGCTTTAATACGATTGCATGGACGTTTTTCAGTAATACATGCTTTAACACTTTCTAAAATAGTTGTGAAATGTTTATGACTTTGGTCATCATGTCTGTCTGTCTGTCCGTTAGCAGGATAACTGTATTAAAAATGACTTTATCAAAAATATATTTCAGTATGTTGTTGAGACTATTTATGGGACATATGGAAATGAATAATATCTCCCAATTCGTTTTGAATTGAACCCATGTTGAAGAAATGAAATACATTGAACCCAATGGGATCTAATTTTTCAAACATTTTTAAACGAAGTTAAAATTCAAAAATTGCTTTGAAAATTTTAGAAAATATTCAAATTATCCCATAAAATATATATAAAAAGAAATTTTAGAAAAATATGTTTTGGGAGTTTTTTAAATAAAAATTAAAATAATAATTACCCCCATATGTAGAGACCTCATGATCCACTTAAAAATAAAATATGGCATCCATCTTTTTTCCCAGAGTACAATTCGTGATTTTTAAAGTTATTTTACATTTATATTTAGTGTTGCATCCTTCCTAAATCCAAGAGATAAAATTACGAATTTTTATATGTTAAATTGTTAGACCTATATATTTTGTTTAGCGTTGTATCATATATTTACTGATTCTTTTCATTTAAAAAATGGGGAGACGAATCTTTATTTATTCTGGTTGCAATTTCAGTATAAACTTTCTGGTCGTATATGTTTTCTATACGCATTACAAGATTGTAGCAAAGAAATAAGATGCTCCAATGCATTTATTTATTTCTCCAGGGACACGACATTTCCGCTCATGAAATAGCATCGACTGTAATTGCTGTCCAGAAGCATCATTTTCAAAGTGCTTTTAACTGTAAGGTGTGTGTGTGTGGGGGGGGGGGATTTTGATCTGAATTTAAAATATTACATAGTCTGTAATTATTGCTAGAAATAAAGGTTTCAAAAGAACGTAGTATAAATCTTCAGTATAATAAAATTGGAAGTCTGTCTGTCTGATTGTTTGCCTTATCATCAAGAGAGAACGGCTGCATGGAATTTCATGAAATTTTATGGGTTGCCTTCAAATAGTCCTGTTGGAAATTCATTCTATGGTTTGAATTTATTGTACCAGAGGTTGTCGCGATGCTATTAAAAGTCGAATTTTTCATAGAAATGGCATTATGCAGAAGATATTTTTTTCGCACATTTATATGAAGAAAATTATGTCATGCTTTCTCCGCGACTCAATTAATCCAATGTGTTTATATGGCAAACGATTTTTATTAAATTTGTTCCTATTTAAATAATAAAGAAATGGCTATACAAATAAATTTTATAAATGAATGGTATTGCATTCTTGACTAGATTATATTCATTATGGCCTCCGGGTTTAAAGCCTACGAGAATAATTTATATTTTAAAATGTTTACTGCATCTGTTTTATTTTTCTCATATATTGTGTTTAGCCAATTGTTGAAACAGAATAAAAGTGGTAACTAATCTATATCTTCTAAATGTATGGCATATCTTCTAATGCCACTTTAGTGCTTTCTCTATCGCATAATTAAATTTCAAAAGGGTTAAATGTACAAACGAGACCAGGATATTTTATTCTTGAGTTCTGCCTCGGAAGATAATTTTGTATAGCGAGAACACAGATTCTTATATTTTTTTAGAAAAATTGAATTAAATATTTTAACAGAATGTTTTGAATAACAATTTCATTTAGAATACCACAGGAATTTGCATGTAATTTAAATAGCGAGGAAATGTGGTTAAATAATTACACATAAATGAAATTGTATGTGTGCTTCTTTTTCTTCTCATGTTCATTATCTAAGAACGTGAAAATTTACCTCTTTTCTGTTTTCTGACTTATTATAAAAATTCCAATAGGAAACTCCAGATATTAATATATCACCGCAAATTGGGAATTTTAGGTTTCTTTATATTATATATTCCGAATGAAGACTAGGTACACTGCTAGTTAGAAATATATTCTCGTGTTATAGAATAGATATGTAGAAAATAATACAGAGGCTCAGTTTAACTATAGAATTCTAAAAGCGTAATGGCGGTATAGAATAAGAGAGAATGATACGGAACGAATATACTACAAATAGATTGAATAATTAACTGGAGTGGTGCGATATTCTCATGCCAGAATTCCATTTTCTTTTCAAATTTTACAAGAAAAAATTTAAGAAATTCGATATCATGGGTCTAAAGGATTACAACTATAGCGTGTTATCCTTCACTTTAAAGGCCTTGAAAAAATCATTCAATTGATACCATACTTGACAATGTACCTCCCTCCCCCGCCCCGGGGGTGGTAACGCCTTCCTCAATGGCGATTAATAACTTCAGAAAAACAAAAATCGCTGCTATCTTTTACAAAAATTATTGAAACTATGAAGTCTCGTGATCATTGGGCCATAAATGTCGAAGTTTTTGCTAGAATTTAAAAAAAGCAATCTATCTAGTTATGTGTTTTTTGACAATAAAGCCATAAAATTCGATAATTTTATGGCTTTCCATTTGACAGTAAAGCCATATGAAGTTACGTGAAAATTTATTAATATTTGTGGTCGCTATCGTGTGCAGAAAAAAATCGATAACAGACATACGTACAGATAGACAGGCAGACAGGCATGAATTCAAAAGTAGTCGAAATGTATTCAGGAGGTCCTAAAACATATGTTGGCATCGAAATCTCGAATTTGAAAATTTTCGTGTGTGAAAATAATACTTTCTCAATACTACGTTATGAGAAAGAAATATCAGAGGTGCCTCCAGCCTAATGTAGCCTAATTGGTTTTGTGTGGGTAACACCCTGTAAAATAAAACCTCAATGAAGTTTTTGGTTTGTTTTTAGTATCACTTGTCTCACTTACAGTAGTGGCCAAAATTGTGGAAGCCTTTGGGAAAAAGTGTATTTTTGAGGTTTGATGGCTCATAACACCACTTTTTTTGTGCCAATACTATGCAATTATATTATATCAATGGAAAGATAGTTTAATCAAGATTCTAATGCAATTATTTTTTAATAGAACAGCATTTATAAAGAAGAAAAATGAAGTACATAGAAAAAATGAGATATGCAAAAATTCTCACTATGTCAGTTAATACTTAGTTGGGTAACCTTTTACCTTAATTACGGCCTTACAGCGCTTTCCCATGGGGTGAACCAAGATTTTTAGAGTTCTGCAGCTGTTATAATGTGAAACCAAAATTGCATTATTGCTTCTGTTAATTGGGTCTTACTGCTGGGTTGCTTCTGGCTAACAAGTTCCTTTAGCCGGCTCCACATATTTTCGATGGGGTCAAGGTCCGGGCTATTCCCAGGCCATTCCAGAAGTTGAATATGATGATCTTGAAGCCACTTTTTGCCCACACGAGCAACATGACATGGAACTGAATCGTGTTGAAATATAAATGCTTCATTATCTTGGAAAAGATCACATGCAGAAGGCTGCAGTTTGGGCTGAAGTATTTCATTTATGTATCTTTAGCCATTTATATTCCCGATGATCACACAAATTCTGCCCACACCTCTTGATGCCATACAACCCCAGGTCATAAACTAACTGGGTGTTTCACGGCAGGTGTCATGATGCAATCATGATGCAAATCTTCTCCGATTCCTCTCCTTACGTATTTTACGCCATCACTACCAAACAAGGGGATTTTGGTCTCATCACTCCAAATTACGTTGTCTAGTTTACATGGGTTTTAGCCCAGTTTAATATATTCAACCTTTGTTTGAGAGATAAAATGGATTTTTTCGTGGAATTCTAGCATTTAGACTAAATTCATGCAGTCTGTGCCGAACAGTCCTTGCACTCAACTTCACATTGCATTGCGCATTTCACCTTGTATACACAGATGGTTTTCTTCTGTCACCTAGGTACAGTCTCTTATTTCTTCTATCATCACTTGCTGTTGTGCACCTTGCTTTGCCTTTAACAGTCTGGTTTTATAGTGTTTTGCCTTTAACAGTCTGGTTTTATAGTGACTGAGTCTGCTTATACCTCTTAAAAATTTAGAAATATCACTTTTGGTTAAGTTTCCCCCAATATTTCTTCTAATTTCTTCAAAACTGCAGCCTTGTTCACTTAATAGTATTATTTTACATCGCTTTCTGGTTGACCACTCAACTTTTTGCGGCATTTTTTAAATTTTATTACGTTTTACAAGCTCATGAAATCAAAGAACACACAACCAACTTGATAGCAATCACATAACACACGTATAAATGCCCTGTGACCTGTTGGCTCATTGCCAAAATAAGATGACACCTGATTGGCTCTCTAAACACTCATGTTCTTTGGCTACATTCAAATGAAGGAAAGCTATTTCATATAAACTTAAGCAAGTTGTGCTTCTTTTTTTTTGTTATTTGGCTATAACTTTTCATAGAATACAGATAATTGAACAAATGCTATTGCCTTACACTTTTGATTAAATTATCTTTCCATTGATATATAATTTTATGGTATTGGTACAAAAAGTGCTGTTATGCGCCATCAAACCTCAAAAATACACTTTTTTCGAAAGGTTTCCAGAATTTTGACCACTACTGTATATCATTTAATATGGGCCTATGGTAACTAAAGTAAGCTATACGGTTGAAATAACAATACTTCTTGTTAAGAGCGAATACCAAATCTTTGCCAGTTCGACTGCATGTAGTAGATTTTTTAGATTTTCAGAAAGTATAGCCACTATATTGTAAAAATTAAGAATCCAACCCAATATCTAATTATATTTTTATCAGGGTTTCTACTATCTACATTTGCTCATGCTAGCACTTTTAATTTTTGAGACACACGCATTGCAATCTATTAAATTGGAAATCTTTTTCAAATTGATTCGGAAATTATGAGAGCTTTGTAAACATAAATTCTTGATCTTGAATTTGGATTTTTTGCTAAACATTTTTGTTGGTACTTACGTATTATCGCAACCATGACAAAACGTAATTGATGTATCGTCCAATAAAGGTCCCGATCGATTCCAAGGACAACATGCAACAAAGTGATCTGTATGAGGACCCACGTTCGAGCGGGCTCGAACTGGTTGGGGGACGTACGCACCGCTGGGACTGTGTCGTCAGACAGGCCGGCTTCGCCGGACCAAGTCACAGAGCATACTAGACTCGCTTCTGGGATTCGCTTCTGGGTTTTTCTTAAGCAGTTCGACGTGGGTCCTCATACAGATCACTTGGCTGCATGTTGTCACGGTCCTTGCGCCGTGCGACGGTCCCAGAAGCGAGTCTAGTATGCTCTGTGACTTGGTCCGGCGAAGCCGGCCTGTCTGACGACACAGTCCCAGCGGTGCGTACGTCCCCCAACCAGTTCGAGCCCGCTCGAACGTGGGTCCTCATACAGATCACTTTGTTGCATGTTGTCCTTGGAATCGATCTGGACCTTTATTGGACGATACATCAATTACGTTTTGTCATGGTTGCGATAATACGTAAGTACCTTTTTGTTGTTTACTGTTTATATCTACCTCTACAGTTAACTCTATAGTTTAGAAGATATTTTTAGTAAGACCTGCAAAATGTTGCAAAAATTGCTCGGACAAAACACTTTTTTCCCGAAAATAGCTCAAAATATTAAATATTGAAATTGTTTTTTCATATTCATAATTGGTACTATATTTTTGTGAAGTTTAAATTGTTTACATGTTTTTCTATTAAGTACGATATATAAGCGTCTAAAATGTTTATATTTTTTCTAAAGCTCCGATTTCTACTTGATACTCCGACCATAGATATTATTTATATCAAAATATTACAAAATTATGAAAGAATGGAAATCGTTTTCTATTTGTTAACTAATCTAAAACTTCTGATTTTCAAGACATTATTTCGTGTTTTATTTGAGATAATTGAATTCCACATTTTAAGCATATTGCTCATAGATAAGAAATATTGAAAAATACTTATTCCATTTTTTCTCTTGAGAAATAAAGCCAAAGATTGTAATTCTTCTTAACATAAGTTTTTTTATTGCTGTCTCAATTATGTACCAGCAATATTTCTAGAAGTTAGATTTATTTTTCATAATACATATCCTGTTAAAGTTCTTGTTATCCTGTAGATTTTTTTTTATTTCCCCAAAGATACTTTTTTATTTTTAAGCAACTGTTTTACCCTAAAATGTGAGTGGAATATTTTTACACAAAATGCGGCAGACGATTATTTTAGTTACTCTAACTTTCAAAAGAATTCATGAACAGTCTAATAAATTATATCTTTTTTTCATTAGTAGTGTTTTGTTTACAAAAATCAACTCTAAATTTCAATTTTCGGTGGAATATTTCGCCTTCTTTAATAACGAACTTATTTTGAAAGATTTTGATGAATGTGAAAATACACTGGCGTCCAAAAGTTAAGCACGGACGGTAAAATCAACGAAATTCGAAAAGTAAAGCTTTGACTAACTAAAAATTGTACATGAAGGTAGCAAATGTATTTATGAATTAAAGAAAAACAAGAATTATGTACAAAGATGAAAAAAATATTTACTTTTCGTAAGTTATATGATGAAGTCATATTTGGGTCATTAACAAAATTATGTTTAAAGGCAAACAAACCAAACAAAACTTACATTAATATAGGTATGTGACCACCCCGGACCTTCATACAAGGTTTACAACGATTTTCTATGCTTTCAATGAGGTGAGCAACCATCGCAGATGCGAGCAATAACCATGTCTCCAATACGGCTGTTTCCAACTCTCTGAGACTGGCTGGAGGAGGTAAACGTGCAGAGACAGCAGGCCCGAGGGCATCCCAAGGGTTTTGAATGGGATTAAGGTCGGAGGAATACGCTCGCCACTCCATGCGAGAAATGTTCTCACTTTTCAGGTATTCGCCAACGATGTTAGGGCGATTAGAAACAATAATGATCGTCAACTATGGGGACGGGCATTATCGTCCATAAGGAGGAAATCAGGAACAACTGCTGCAGCGTAGAGTCTCGTAATGGGGTCTAGGACTTCATCTCGATACTTCGCAGCCGTCACAGAACCGCCTTTAAAGGTGTGCAGCTCTATGCGATATCCCATTGAAATTCCAGCCCACACCATGACGCTTCCACCACTGAATACGTGATGTTCGATGATGTTCTTGGTATGATTGCGAGTGCCTCGTTCTCTCCAGACCCTTATATGCTTATCATCTGATTCCAGGGCAAATCTAGACTCGCCCGTGAACAGGCCGTTGCACCAATCTGAGAAAGTCCAATTGACATGTTGACGACACCAATTTAATCTTGCCTCTCTGGCTTGGACGGTTAATGAAACACAAAAACATGGTACTCGGGTGTACAGTCCCTTCACGTGGAGCCTTCGGCGCACACTACTGGCAGATATTGTCTTACCAAGTGCCGTTGCAACCATGGATGTAACGGAAGTGGAGGTCACTAGTCAATTCCTCTTGGCTACTATAGCCATATACCGATCATCAGAGGGGGTGCTAACCCTTGGACGACGGGGCACAGGTCTCCGGACAACTGCTTGACTTGTTTGGAATTGTTTCCATAATCGAGAAATTACTGAATGATCAACGCCAAAGAAAATAGCGACATCTTTGATTGATTGTCCTGCTTCAATGCGTCCGACAGCACGCCAGCGCTTACTATCTGTCATTCGTCTTCTTTCAACCATAGAAACAAGAATATCATGAAAAATAATTCTTCAAAAGTTATAAACACTTCGTATCAGCATTTAAATGCACCTCCTCAAACCCTTCAAAATGCTGGCGTCTTCAACGATTGCCTAATTAGCGTATATCCAAACAGTCAATCGTCGTAATTGGCTGTAACATACGATATTTGCATACTACCATCTGCATCCGCAGCAATTTTCAACCACTCAAATTTAAATGCGCTTTCGAAAAATGAAAATTTGCATTGCGTGCTTAACTTTTGGAAGTCAGTGTATTAAAGCTGTTATTTTTATACACATAAAATAAATGTAAATACACGTTAAAATTCTGTAATTATTAGGCTAATTACCCACCAATCTAAAATATTTTTGTTCTCTGACCTTCCACTAGACTAATGGACTGAATTTCGCCATTAATGTCTTAAATTCAACATGGTACATTAAGAATGCTCCCTTTTCAAAATCACGAACCAATCGTGCAGGTGAAGTACGCTACATTCAGCTGAAGTTCGGCCCCCATAGACTAAATATGAAAAATAACATTTAAAATCGTATACCAATCGATTAAACAATAATTTCATTATTGTAAATTAAAACCGCAACCTTAACCCGTAAAAACAATGTTAATTTTAAAACAGCACGTATAATTAACGCGTTTAATCACGTCAAAATATATAGAAGATTGCCGCAGATTAAATATAGAAATTATAGCGGAAAATGACTGAGTAATTATATTGGAAATAATAAAGTGAATTATATGTTATTCATATGAAATAAATATATGAAAACCAATATAGTTATTATAGGATAAATATATATATAGATGTGAGGTGTGTTGAAAGCCCAGACCACACGACCAACCCAAGGGTTTATGGTAACTATTTGTGTGGCCGGTGATGTGAGGTGTGTGGGGGAGTAGTTCATAAAATACTATATTTTATACACACGCACACTTTTAACTAACTCACTGATATTTAGTAAATCTTTAACTTATGTGCATATTCACAATTTGAGGAAAACAATACGTCTCATGCAGCCGTCTCTGCATGCATTTCAGGTCGATTCAACCCGACCATTATAAAGTCTGAACCTTTAACTCATATGGAGTTGGTCATGTATTCCATTCTGTTGGGTTGCCACTATTGTTGTTGTTGAGACCCAGACCGTCCGACCTACCAGAAAGGTGTAAGGTAACCGTTGGGTTCTTACTGTGAAGTACTTACACCTACTCCTGTTCAGAATTATTCCGTTCAAATATGACCTAACTCAAAATCTTAGATTGAGTGATACAAAGGCCTTACGACCAGGGACAATAACACTCAGATTCAGGATTTTAACTGAAACACATTTATTGTTAACTTACTAGAATAATACAGCATCTGACTGCGTAAAATATAGATATATACCAGACACCCAGTTCCCGTAATGTAATTTAAAGATCAATATTTAATTTCAACCGGGCCTGGTGATAGAACCAACGTTCGATAACCGACAAAATAGAGCATAAATAGCCAAACTACATCCTAGGATATCAAGATCTTGTCCTATACAACTAGTGGGTACTAGTAGGATCCTTTCGATCATAGTTAAACCGACACTAGTAGCACGCACCAACAGTCATGCACCTTCCAAACTCCTTCTCACTCACAAAGAGCACTCGACTTCACTTCGACTTCTTCGACCCAGATCGTCAGACCTACATGAAAGGTATAAGGTGTCTGTTTGGACGGCAGTGAAGATACACCCAATTTAGACCGGAACCCAGGGGGTGCGGAGGCATCCACAGGAACCGTAACCTCCTTCCTCTACCACCAACTTCTCGGAAGGACTTACGGACCCACATGTTTAACGTGATCGTACTCCGCGTGAACACGGCGGCTGTTTTGGCAGTGGCGGGTATCGAATACAGGCCGATCGAGTGCAATTCCCGCGCGCTAACCACTGGGTTGTTGGGCCCCTTCACATCGACTTGACTTCCTTTGCTGAACTCATTTCTCAATCACGATCCGACACTTATCCTGCAGAACTGCAGGGCCACAGAATGCCACTTGGTTCGGCGATTGGTCTACATAACAGGACGAGTCAAAAGTATTTTCTTATATTATAAAGCACACTAATACTACAATGCATTTATTTATTTATTTATTTATTTATTATTATGCAAATTTCTACGGATATATAGTAACTATACTCCCTATAAAACTGCAATATATTTATAAGCCCGGAGAGTCTTCAAACAATATTTAGAACATCAGAGTTCACTATATTTTTAATCAAGAATACACAACTAATAATTTCACAAAGGAAGAGGAATTCAATTTAATTTTTTAGAACTATTAAATTATCGTTACACTGCGCAAGTTGGCGTGAATGTTTAGTTATAAGTCTAAACAAGAAAGGTCAATCATGCATAAAACATTGTTTATGAAACACTTTCCAACTGAAATGCAATTTTATTTAAACATCTCTAAAATGCAATACATTCAGCGGTCATATTTTTAAAATTATCACAGTACTACAATAACTTATTATATTTGAAAACTTCATCGAAAACGAACTTTATTCAAATAACGTCATCGTAATATAAATCGCCTGGCTGTCTATATAAAGACAGTGAATATTTCATTCATATTTTTTGTTCCATTCCTTTCATTCAGCGGCGATATTTGTAAATTTATCACAATACTACAATAATATATTTTGCTTAAGAACGTAAAACCATGGAGGTAAAATTTCTTTCTAACTCCATGCTTAAAACTTCGTCAAAAAAGCAATAACATGGAATCGTGTGCTTCTCTATGTAAAATCAATGAATGTTTCATTCATATCAGCTATATTGCAGACTCCAGAGTTAAATAATTTTGCGTTAAAGAAAGTTAGCAATTCTTATACAACCCATCTTACTGCTTTATGTGTTTACATTCTTCATACGCGAGAGTTAGGCTTCGTTGTGGAAATGATCAAAGTTTGATGATCATTTAAACTCCAAAATATTATAATTGCGTTGGCGCAGTGCATAGATCCACAGAAAATAAATAAAAAATAAAGGGGTTTTATTGCGGATGCAACACTAAATACAAATTAAAAATCACGATTTTGACACACGATGGATGCCATATTTTATTTTGAAGTGGGTCAAGTGATCTCTTCATATAATATTAGTGCAATTATTATTTTAATTTTTATTTAAAAAACTGCTAAACATATTTTGCGGAAATTTTTTATATTTATTTTATGGGATAATTTGAATAGTATCTAAAATTTTTGAAGCATTTTGTGAATTTTAATTTTGCTTAAAAATGTTTGAATAATTAGGTTCTATAAGCTTCAATGTATTTCCTTTTCTCAACCTGGGTTCAATGCAAAACTAAGTGGGTGATATTATTCATTTATAATCCCATGTTCCACAGACCGTCTTAACAATATACTAAAATTTCATTTTGAGAAAGTTATTTTTACGGCAGTTATCTTGCCAACGGGCAGACAGACAGACAGACAGAATGAGAAAAGTCATAAACACTTTTCAACTATGTTGTAAAGTGTTAAAAACGCTCTACATTTTCCAAATAAATTACTAACCACATTTGTTGAATCGGATAATAAGACATTTTCTTTTCAATTTTTTTTTCTTCAAACAATTGATTCCGAAATGTATTTTGCATTTCATTTAAGAAGTTCCTTTTTTCTTCTTTTTAATTGGAATTACATATCATTATAATTACCTTCATAACCATCTTTATAATATCCATAATTATCTTATGATTGGAATTACATAATGCTATTATTAAGCAATGTGTAAAAAATTAAGAAAAGCACAACTAATATTTATTTCCTTAATGTAAAAAATGAAATCAAACGACTTTATTTTATTTATACTTTTCATTTCTATCATCGTTAATAATATGGTTTTAGATACGTTTCTTCTGAAAATTGACAGTTTTACTGCAAAAGTTCTAGAATTAGACATCAATGTATGTTCATTAGAAGTTGAGAGTAAAGGAACAAAACAAACCAATATATTTATTTATTACTCCTGAGACTCGGAAGTTGTATTTATGGGACATCATTGAGTGTAATTATAGTCCAGAAACATCATTTTATTATACGCTTAATCGCAGGGTAAATGTTTTTATGATCTGACATGAAAAACACTAACGAGGTTTGATATATGGTAATTAGTAGAAAGAAAATCAATATTTAAATAACTAGTTCATCAAGTAAATAATGTTACACTCGATAATCGTCTGCCTCAGTATGAAGTCAGGGGTGGTTCTACTTCCTAAAATGAAATAAGTACTTTTTGTAGAATTCAAATAAACAATTTTGGAATTCAAAATTAACATACACAGTACTTTGGAATTTATAAAGAAAGTTTTAATAGGAAAACGGCTTATTTCACAATGTTTCCCTATTATTTCTCTACAAATGTACTAAATTTTATATTTTTGCATGCTATAGTTTTTGTGGTAGGAGTTTCTCAGATATAGTTTTGAGGTATAGTTTTTGCAGAGAAACACGAAGGATTCGCCGATCTTCGCCTAATACTTAGTGTTCTTTGACTACTATCTAAATAAAAATAAAAATAAAATGTAAAAAATACGTTTATTTTGATGTATTTTCAAATAATGTTTTGGTCATGAAGGAATTGTCTTATAGATTCGGTTTAAAACTCGCTGAAAAGCTCATTTCTCAGTCATTTCGATGATGTAAAGATGAAGACTCTGTCATGATATTTTCGATCGCCGAGGAACCGATTTGTATGAAAACGTCTCAAAATTGCGCTTCAATATGAAATCAATGATAAACTAATTCGAATTATGAAAAAAATATCGCTGAAGTATCTAGGGACCTGACTATCACGCTACCAAATTTCTTATCTGTGAGTTGCGTGGATTTCTCCTACTCTACCAATAGACGAACAAACAAATAAACAAACTAGAATCCTATTTTACTTATAAGATAACGAAGATGGAAATGGGAAAACACTTTAGTTGAAAATGGTAAATAAATTAACAATGAAATTGAAATAGAATGTTCACAAAATAATCATATGAATTAAACAAAATAAGTGTTTAATAAATGAAATATAAATTCTTTAATTATCAAAATAAAGCATGAACAGTTAAGCGTCTCTAAAACTAAAAATGCACTTTCATGAAATTGAAAATGATATTATCATGGCACACATACCGAATGTAATATAAAACATGATTTCATCGAATTTGAAATTGAGAAATTATTTTTGTGTCTGAGTGACATTTGAATTAAGTACTCATAATTTTCTCTTAATTATGAAAATTGAGTCAAAATTCAGTTGAGTATTAAAAAAGATTATTTGTTTTCATTTTTCACTTGTAGCGGATAAATTACATAAAACTATTAATAATGCACAGAGTTTTTCTATTAGTATAACTACTAAGTACTCTCAGTGCTTGTTAAGAGCCTTCAGATTAATTAAATCATCGAAGAGAATCCTAATTAACAAGGGAAATTATAACTCTGACATTACATAAATTAATTTTTGGTAGCAACGCAAAACAGAATAATTTCCGTAAAAATAATTGTATGTGTTTAGAAAAACGTTTTTATGATACTATCCTTTATTGCATGATATATAATTAAATTTTAAATGTTGTGGAAATTCTTGATTGACTTAATAACTTCTGACTCTGTAAAAACAGATTATTTAAATATTTGTACAAATTATTTTGTTTTTTATCATTCGCAAAATGCTGTTTAGCAAATTTAACAAAATTATATCACGGCGGATCAAAAGGATCACGGCGGCATGTCTCTCAAGAACAAAATATAAAGTAATTTTTTTATGTGGGCAGCATATGAGTTTAACAAGTCTCAAGATAGTTTTTACTTTTGTGGTGCACAAACAAAAATAAAAATAATGCAAAGCATATCTTAAATTGAACACTTAAACATGGTTGTTGCTCATATAGTCGTATGACAATTCCATTGTGCCGCTTTAAAACCCACCATATATATCTTTAGTACGAATTCCTGGAATAGAATATATTAAGCTTTTGCTTACGGGTGGGACAACGTCATCAATCCCAAACGAAGAACCTATCAAAAAGACAGGTATTTGACATACACTATCCCAAGCAGTTTGGTCCCCCCTTTGCAGGCATCCAAGGACGCCAATGTCCGCAAAGGGGGATACAGCTTATTAGGATAGGAATGTCAAATACCTGTCTCTTTGAGAGGTTCTTCGTTTGCGATTGACGCTGTCCCACCCGTAAGCAAAAGGTTAACATTATACTACTCACAATTAACTGCACCCTTTTTAACTTTAAAATAACAGTATTTATTAATAACATTCTATTCATTACTAAATTAATGACAACAATTACCACATATAATTAAGGAGAAGATTGGACACGTGAGACCAGGTAAGTTATTATTATCTAAATGGTTATGACCTACTATAAGAAGACTTGCACATACCTTCTGGCTGTCTTTAGACGTTCGTCCTGCATTCGATTGATAATCGAATCTTGTTTGTTTCACCGCCTCTATGGCGACGGTCTCTTATTAATGCATATCTGCATCTCGCCTGTTGCACCTGTCGTTCATCTCTGTAGAATTTTTTTCATGTCTACTATCGACTCTGGTTGCTATCTCCAACTATTTTCTCCAACTGTATCTTACATCTCTGAGTACCTTACTCTCATCTCTGCTTCATTTCTCTCTCTGTTCTAATACTTTATCTCACTGTGTACGACTGAATCTGATCTCTTACTCTGATACATCTCTCTCTCTCTCTGAATCTGTATCTGTCGAACCTTCTCTCGGTAGTCACCTCTTTTTGCCTGAGGTCTGATAGGCCCCTTCAGCTACCATTGGTTGACCTCAGGGGGACGCGGTAACACTGCTTCCATATTGGTTTAATTTTGAACCAATCCCAAGTTTTTTCCTTTAGCCTCGAGTAACTGTTTTGGCTCGACCCAACTTTTGCGATACACTGAAATATTGTAGCACATCCTTTAAAATCCTTACTCTAATAACTACATTAACTCGCACATCGGCATAAATTTTAAACTTAATGGTACGACGTATCTATCCTCTGAAATAGTGGGTGTACTCTCAGGATATGAGTTCACATTTCTGAATAACTAGCACAATTATTTACAAGCAGTGATAAGCATAAATCGGAACAATATACTGTCAATAGCTCGATAACTATCTTACATAATCACTAAACAACTGCAAGATACAATAAAGCAGTAATTAAACTCTCGGCTAATTCACAAAATAACTTATACTACTCTCAAATGATTGACGTATCGCTTAATAGCTCTTATCACGTCAACTACTCTTCGGCTGAGGTATAACTCCCTTTATATAACCTTAGTAGAAATTTACAGACGGGACTTGTACTTCCAAATACATTCTTTATCTCGAGAAAGTAATCGAATCTTCAAAAAGTTGATAAAATTCACCAAGTTGGTCATAAATCGCCATAGCTGCCAGTCCTGTCACAGGAGTTCAAATATGACAACCCTGCATTGGCGTAATAGAAATGGCTGCTTGCAAAGGTATTTTTCCTTTGTGATTCTCTAATTAGATGCAATGAAAATATAATTTTGTTTTCTCACATATGATATATGATATACAATTAGACTATGCTATGGCTTATATGTATCAGTTATGGTTGCATGAACTGCTGCTGTAGCTGGTCTATGTTATCATCTGAAGGCAATACACGAAAAATTTACAGCTGAACAACGTGTCAAGGAATACTATCACAAACTTTGAAACTTTAAAACTGTGAAGGTGTGAATTTCGACAGGATACTGACATTCTATGTGTTAAAATTTCTTTTTCTTCAGGCGGAGAAGAAGTGTGATACAGTGTTATTAAAATGTATTTACATATTTTTGTTAATGAAGGTGACAAAAAGGTGTCAAACTTTATATAGGTGGACAATAATTTATGATCACGGCAATAATTGATGACATCACGGCACGTGAGGTTCATGGACTTAGTCGACTCCGCGGGCTATAAGATATTCTCCAATAGATGACTGGACCAGGCCCTTCACAGATGCCTGTCAGCCAATGAGCAGCAGATGTCTGCGAACCAATGGACAGTCAAGGGGGATCTAGTAGATAACTCCGTGAAACAGGGGGAAGGATGAGTTAGAATCATTGCATTATGGAGACATAGTTGAGAGTAGTTGATCAGTCAAGTTAGTAAAGTTCAGTACGTGATAAAGAATTGTTTAGTACATAACGTTATGAAAGGATGAGTTAGAATTATTGCGTTATGAGGATATCGTTGTGAGAAGTTGATCAGTAAGCAGGAAGTTTGTGAGTGTGAAATATGTTCAAAAGTAAAAATTACAGATACCAAAATTAACGTAGATACCTACGAATAAACGCCGAATGATGTGCGTAAATGAGCTAAGGTAAAACTATTTATTATTATATATGAGGCGATATCGTAGATCTGACTCTAAGTTACTTAAAAAGAACCTATATCACATGAACCGCCTTCCTGCGGATTACTTTGTTAATTAGTAATATAGATCGATAATCTGTACAATGTCTAATATTAATTGTGGATTTAATAATAATATCTAAACTTAATTGACGACTATATTGAAATTAAATTTAAGTAAAAATATGTACTTTCATTGTGCAAGGTAAAATATTTCATTACATGTATGTTAATCAACTTCTTTCCGTATAATTGGTCCACATAATGGTGGATTTTGCGACATAACCAGTGTACTAGTTTTCGGCTACCGTAATGATATGATATTTTATTTTTAATTTACGCCACGGTTCTCAAAAGAGCCTCCAGTGAAGGCGTTTTACATGATCATAACATTATGGTTCTGGTAAACGTAAACTCCCAATCAATCACATAATTACGTTGGGCATAAAACCTCACTATATTTCTAAACACCAATACATTTTCGTCTTACTGATAAATAATGTTCTATGCAGTAAGAGGGGTAACTGATCGGTTTTAAAGTTTGAAAGATGCCACTTGACTTCGCACAATATACGAGTAATGCTTCAAAACCTTAATGTAATGAACTCGGGCGTCGTCTCTCAATTGATTTACTGCTGGGTGTTGCAAAGAGATGCTCACCTGGTCCTGGTTATAGATATATCAGGATTATGGATGTTTAGGTCGAGTTAATAGAACAACCTTTAAAATATTATAAAATTTTCGAAAATATATTTGTATGTGATAAAGGATAATTTGTATCTACCATCAGCGGTATCACAATGAGCAAAAACCGGGTAGTAATCATCTAAACATGAATATGATGCACATTTATTTAAGTAGTCAGCATATTTATTTAATTGTGATTATTAAATTTAATTATAATCAAATAAATATTTTTAATAATTCAGTTGTTTCACCCATGAACAAAATGTTAAGTTTGTATCTCGCTTAAAAGAAGTTTTTTATTAATTCGGTAAATCGAATATTTCGATATGTGGCACGCATAAAATATCAAATATTGGAAATATGTAATTTTTTTTACTTATTACTATTGAATAGTCTAAATTTTTATGTACTTTCAAGAATATATTTCATCAGACAGGGGGTATTTTTCAGTTGGTTCACATTTTAAACATTTCGTGATAACTCTCCCAAATGAATATTTTTGAAAAATCAGTTTTTCTTTATGGGTTTGTATCAATTATTATAAAGGTATGGGTTTGTACCCTGTAACAATATGCAAATTTTTATTTTTCAAAGAGAGGGCATTTCATATTATTCAGATTAATAGACCTTGAAAAACCTAAATTAACAGACCTTGAAAGACTGTAATTTTCTTCCTTATTACAATTGAAAGTCTTACGTTTGTACCAAATATCAGATCTTTTTATTATCGAAAAGTGTGATTTTCAATCAGCTCGCATTCCGAACGCTTTGGTGTTGAGCACGTCATAAATTAAATTTTTTAATTTGTTTTTATGAAACTATTGATCCCTGTGCCAAATTTCAATTATCTATTTTGTTTTAAAGACAGCGTGCCTCTCACGTTTGGTAAATTGAAAATTTTGGTGTAAAGCACACTATGTGTGTGTATGTTAGTAGGTGCGCATATTAGTATGTGTGTGCCCGTGAGTCTGTAGATGCGATATTTTACGAACGAATTTAGAGTTCAGATATTTTTTTTTGATACGATTATTTCAGCAAATGAATCCTGCAAATTTACTAATATTAAACGCAATCGAAGGTTCGACAGACCCTCCCACCCCCAATTTTCAAGTGAATTCTCGAAAAATCATAAAAATATTCAAGACTTTCAATAATAATTAGTAGTTTATCATTTCATGTGAATTTTTTTATTAGAAAGCAAATAATGAGAAATTCAGAACTCTAGCATGAACTTGTCTCGAGATATTGCACGATTTCGGAATACATTTTTGAAAAATTCATTAAGAACCTACATCCTTTAACACTGTTAAATAAATAATCGTTTCAAATGTAATTCATTTGAAAACTAATTAGTAACTTCATTAGAAAACGATTTACACCAACTTATTACATACAAGACCAACTTATTACATACAACACCACATCAACGATTTACAACACTAACATGAACTGTTCTCAAGACTCCAGATATTACCTGTTTTTGAGAAAAATATATCTAAAACATTACTTAAAATAAAAAAAAGTAGAAAGTATCATCAAATATTCATTTTCCATATGCAATGTCATGTGACAAATATATTAACATTGATTTTGTAGATCTAGTTATTGCCATTCAAGAGAAGAGATACTTTTTGAAGACCCAAGTCACCGGACCAACCCGAATGTATGAGCAGCAGGTTGGGTGACCGAAGAGATACTTTTTGTAATAGTTTAGAACTTTGACAAAGAATCAGCAAATAGTCATTCATTTCACGTGATATTAATTAAATATCAATTGTATTTTGATGACAATATAATTGCAAGCAAGTATGAATATGTTTGGACTAACAAATCTCCCTAAGCGCCAAATTTTAATTTTCTTGATGATAATTCAATCGCAAAGTATTGTGGCGTAGATTTTGTACATGTTCATCCTGCCGTGAAAGAAGTAAAACTATTTTCACAATGCAAGAAAAGCCATGTGGTGACTATATCAGATTTTTTATTTTTAGTTTCACAACCATGGAGTTAAAGAGAAGGAGATAAAACTCCAATGGACGAAACACTTGAAAACGCCTTAATGCCTGGAGAATTATATCTAGATACCGCTAGTGTTAGTAAAGCACCCTTTATTTCCATTTGACACAATAGCCATCCATAGTATTCAGCATATGCATTTTTGGTTATTTTTAAATTAAGTATTCCTTATGAGCAATTTAATTAAACAATAGTTTTTACTTTCCTTATATACATAATGTATAAGGAAAGTATTGTGATGGGGGTCGAAAATTCGAAATCCAGTTTTCGACGGGAGAGCACGTTTCAAGCAACCATGATCACGAATCAAACATTTTTGAAGTGATGTCTGTGTGTGTGTGTGTGAAAGTATGTGTGTGTGTGTCAGTGAGACTGTGGAGACGATAACTGACGAACAAATGGACCGATTCGAACAAGATTTGGTACAAAAATCACAATCCGTAAACACTGGAAGCCTATTGTTTTTATACGCAATCGAATGTTCAGAACCCACCAAAATTTTCGAATGAAATTTTGAAAAAATCGTCAAAAAATCAAAACCGCTAATAATGTTACGCAAATAGACATTTCTTATGTAATATTTCATTAGAAAAGGATTGACCTAAATTTTAGAACGCTAACATGAACCGTTCTCGAGATATGGCACATTTTTCAAAAAAATTATCAAAAAGTCTTATAAAAAAAATAAAAATATTTCCTATTGAAAAACATGGTCACTTTTCATATGTAATACCATGCGATAAATTGGGTGACATCATTCTCGTGGATCTAGATCGTTCCATTCATGAAAAAAGATACTTTAAGTAATACTTCTGTATTTGAACGCCAATTGTCATTTATCTGCTGTAAGAATAACTTATTTCTTCGTCCATAACGCTTGGCGATATTTTGGCGACGAATTTGGCGAAATGTCGCCAACTTGGCGACTTTTTGAAATGTTGCCAAATTAACGAAAATCTCGCCAAATGGATAAAAATGACGCTAAATCAATGAAAATGACGACTAATTGTCGAAAATTCAATAGCTTGGAAAGAATATTAGTATCTACTATAAGAAAAACCTATTTTTTTTTACTGTAAAAGTAGTAAATTCCTTACATTATATAAGGAAAGTCATGTGGTGCCCACATCAGATTTTTTACAGTTGTAGGATAGAGATCAAAATATAGGGAGATAAAACTCAATTGAAAGGTAAAATAATTTTGAATACGTAGGAATATTTTTTATTGTTTCAGTTCTATTACTTTCCTTAAATACATAATGTATAAGGAAAGTAATGTGACGGGGTCGAAAATTCGAATTCGAGTTTTCGACGGGAGAGCACGTTTCAAGCATCCCTGATCACGAATCAAACATTTTTGAAGTGATGTTTGTGTGTGTGTGTGAAAGTATGTGTGTGTGTGTGTATGTGTGTGTGTGTGTGTCAGTGAGTCTGTGGAGACAATATCTCACGAACGAATGGAGCGATTCGAATGAAATTTGGTACACAAATCACAATCCGTGAATACTGGAAGTCTATTGTTTTAAAATACAATCGTATGTTCCGAACCCACCTAAATTTTCGAGTGAAATTTTGAATAAATCATCAAAAAATCAAAACCTTTAATAAAGTTACGCAAATAGAAATTTCTTAAGCAATTTTTCCTTAGAAAACGATTGGCATAAACTTTAGAACGCTAGCATAAACCGTTCTCGAGATATTGCACATTTTTTAAATAAATGTATCAAAAAATCCCATAAATTAAAAAAATATTAACTCTTAAGAAACATGTTCACTTTTCATATGTAATATCATACGATAAATTTGGTGACATTATTCTCATGGATCTAACTAGTTCCATTCACGAGAAAAGATACTTTGAGTAATACTTTTGTATTTGAATGCCAATAGTCATTTATCCGCTCTAAGAATAATTTATTTCTCCGTCCATAACGCTTGGCGAGATATTAGCGACAAATTTTGACATTTTAAAATGTTGCCAAGTTATCGAAAATCTCGCTAAATGGATAAAAATGACTCTAAATCAATGAAAATGACGACTAATTGAAGAAAATTCAATATCTTGGAAAAAATATAAGTATCTACTATAAGCATAACATTTTTTTTAACTGTAAAATAGTAAATTCATTGCATTATATAAGGAAAGTAATGTGCTGTCCACATCAGATTTTTTTACATCGCGTTAGTATTTTATTTCTACAAAATCGACAGTTTAAATAAATATTTTAAGACTTTCACCATAGAAATGCATTCAACGTAGGGGGGGGGGGGGCGCTTATCTTATCGCAGAGCGACCTACATTACTGTCTCAAATGATATTGGCGTTTTCTCAGTATGGGATTTTAACTCCTTACCTTTACCTCCATGTTCACAACTCTTTAACAAATGAGTTCGTAAATCAATTTGAAAAGATCTTACGACTTTCAGATCAATACTGGGCGTCGGGATGAGAGGTTGCTGGAACTAAAGCTCAGTGAGTAATAGATAAATTGAAATGGGTGTGGTTTCTTCAATAACGTAGCATCAGCGTTTCTAAATAATAACACGATAATGAGAAAGGTTTTCACTTTATCAGTAAGTAATAAATTACAAAAGGAGAAACAATAAGTCGTTAATTCTGATTAATGAACTGAAAGCTGACGCAAATTTTCTTTAGGCGCTGTGTTGAACAGTGGGGTTTATGGTGTATTTATAAATTCAATTTAATTCAGTGCATGACGGTAGTATTAAATTAGAAATAAAAATGGAAAGTTAGTAGTATTATGAATAAATATTATATTTAAGTGATAATGCAATTCAGGATACTGATAAATATGTTTTATGAGAGATTTAGAGCTGTGGGTACTAAAGAGGTTACTAAAATGGTAGTAACTTTTTTTGTTTTACTTAAACAATAAACGCATGAAAAATAAATTGCTTAAAAGTAAACTGTAAGTAAAATGCATTGTTTGTAAAACTGCCTAAAACAATTATGTAAACATATCCTCTAGTTCTGAAGACATTTCGTAACAAATGACACAAAAGTTACTACAGCAAAAGCAGAAAAGCATTTAGGATATAGTGCTCTTATGGATCTAAAGGATCTTTAAACTTTTATGAACCAAGGGCTACATTGAACTTAGCCAACCCCTTCATTACCAGCCTGTGAAGAATGCCAATGATTTGTGAAATATATATTCAAATGTATCTCATTCAACAATTTTCATCGATAGAATCAATTAAAAAATTTGAATTCAGTCTTTTTGTATCAAAATCATCACTGGATACATAACGATACTAATGCGATAATCAATGGATAGAAGATGAGGTAATGCAGGTATGAAAGTATGCAATGTGATATTCCTAATGTATAGAAATACAATTTTATTCTGAGTAAAAACGAAAAACACAATACAAATAATTCACAACATTGCTCAGGAAGTGTTAAATTATCTTAATTTTTGGGGTGCTTCCGAGGTATCCTGTGCTAGGATTTACACTAATAGTTTGAAAATTATGGATTAGCCATCATTGTTATTCAGTAAAAATTGCTTTTAGAAAGAAAAGATTACACACACACATACACACATACACATATATATATACATACATACACACACACACATATATTCATATAAAATTCAATGAAAGAATGAAAGTACCAAAAAATTCAATCTTCTACTTCTGATCAGACATTTCCTAATGGCGTTTCTAAACACGATTGCATAACTAACGATTGCATAAACTTGTTACCTATTATTTGTTTCGAACGATTGCATAAACTTGTTACCTATTAAAAACGTAAAAGTGTGTGTCACATATAAATACAATACACCCATAGGACGTAAGATTTTCAATTATAATAAATTTTGTTGTGAAATGAAGAGGGAGGACATCGGGAATTGCGATTGCGATAGTATGAAATGTTATATTGAGCCCACTTTAAAACATGTTATTTCCGGTAATTTAGATATAATACGTTCTGCGGACTTGAGAGAGCTTTTGAAAAAAGGAACTAAATACAGATTTCAAGAAAGTTGGAAAGTAATCGAAAATTTCAATGGGGATGCAGAAAACTTTATTTATAAAATGGCTGTTAAATACAGCTTTCCTATCTCAACTTCCGATGAATGGAAATATCAAATTATTAAAGCATTTAACATGTGTTACTTGGTGAATTCTGATGATATACATCGTGAAAGATTTGGTGTCGAAGGGATAGGAGAATTACAGGACAGGTATATTGTCACTTACGTGGATAAAGTGACGTCCAATTATGCTATTACATGTAGGAAATTCTATCATGGTACTTTGCTGGAACACTATAAGAATGACGGTATGTATAAACAACTGTGTATATCACGAAGATCAATCGAAAATCGTATAGTAGCAATCTATAAAAAAATTGGATATGATCTGAAATAACTGCGATTCCCATACTTAAACCTCATATTAAAACTTCACAAGAAACCTATAAAATTCCAACCGGTAACCGTCGGATACGAAACATATTTAAAGCCGGCTAATGATAAATTACTTAAAATCTGTAATCCCTATAATGAAAAAACAAAGAGCGTATATTGTATCTAATAGTTTTGAAGTTAAAAAAATGCTGGAAAATGTGACAGATGAAGTTTACTATGAAAGTTACGATTTTTCAGATCTTTTTAACAATATAAACATGACTTTTTCGATATTTTAATGATAGCTTTTGAAAAATATGATTTACAGACTTTCCTGAATTACAATAAATATCAAAACTTGGTACAAATGGTACTTTTCGAGACCGTTTTGTTTAATGGCATGGATTTTTATAAACATCAATTTGGTATACCTATGGGGAGAAGTTCCTCATCTATTTTGGCAGATATCTAGTTGAATAGCTATGAATCTGGAACACATCTTAAATGAAATTATATTCATAAGATACGTTGACGTTGTGTTGACAGCTTGCGAGGAAGAGGAATACGCGGTAGAATTTAATTTTTATCCAAGTGGTTTAAATCTGATCGAAAACACCAAAAATGATGACGGAATCGTTAATTTTTTGGATCTTAGTATAGTTAATAGTAAACGAGACGCAAAACATCACAAAACATTTTTTCGTATCTATGATAAACGCAACGATTTTAAATTTTAAATTAATTATATTGTTCCTTGGGTATATAATCTCAATAAACGAGTGTTTAGAAACGTCATTAGGAATTGTCTGATCAGAAGTAAAAGATTGAACACAAAGACAGAAGAAATAACTGCCGTAAACCTTTGGGTTGGCTGTGTGGTCTGGGCTTTCCACAAAGACAGAAGACCAATATTCGTGTTTGAAAAGATACTTTAGGGAAGCCCGTAGGGTTGGATATCCCAGGGGATTCCTTTGTGGTATTGCATCGGTTTTTTACAATATCGATATACAAGAGTGCAAATTAAGATTAACGGATTTTTAGTTGAATCTGTGGCAACGGTATACAGTATATATAATAGGAGATTCCTCGGTTCTCGGAGTTATTCCAGTGATGAAGGGGATGGGGTAGAACGTTTGTGTGCTGAGTTCGATGGATATATTGGTGGTATTGGTGGTGTTGGCGCGAGGTGGATTCGATTGGTTTCACATAAGGTATCTCTTTTGGATTTTGATTAATTTCTGTGTCTTTATTTTCGGCAATTACTTTAGTCGCAAGGACTTTCTATGGACAGTACCGGTTTTCTGGGAGTGTTTGCCGCGACACTCAAAGCATGCTTTTAACCGGGGAGTGGGGGTCACAACCCCCCCTCAACCACTTTTTGGTACTGTTCATTCTTTCATTGAATTTTATATGCATAAAATTGTTATTGCTGCTTTGCGCATACTCTTTTATTGTTTAACTGGTATACATTGCCTTATTGGTAATATTATTCCAAACATTAGTTTAAAAGTTTTTAAAGTTTATATTTATGTACACACACATATATATATATATATATATATATATATATATATATATATATATACAGGAGGAAAATGGATATGGAAGCAATATACCAAAAATTGGCTGGGGGGTGGGGGTTGTGATCCCCACTCCTAGTTTAAGCAAGCTCTATGTCGCGACAACACTCCTGATAGCCGATACATTGCTATAGAGAGGAATACAAAAGTATCAAAAAAGCAACGTGAAAAGAAGTTACAAGCAGTCACAAAATATGAGGATAAATTTTACTGTAAAAACTCTATATTTATTTAATTTAAATTAAAAACATCCAATAAATCTACGAGTGGTATATCTACTATATATCTGATATAAAGTGTTGAAAAGTATACCCAAAAATAATTGAAGCAGATACTGTACATATATATTTAATATATATATATATATATATATATATATATATATATATATATATATATATATATATATATATTATATATATATATCTCTTGAAATGTCCCAAAAGTATATTTTTAAAAATAAATCTAGAAAGGTTCGTCTTCCAATTGATGATATGGTTCATTTTTATTCCATAACTTGTTCTTTTGTCGTGCAGACACGTATAAATTGGAAAACGAACCTTTCTAGATTTATATTTAGAAATATACTTTTGGGACATTTCAAGAGAAAACAAATCTGCAACACTTTAGCAAAGGATTGCATATCCAGTAACAAGGGGATAATATTAGGCGCTATAAGAAAGAATTACCCTGTTAATTTCCTGAAGAAATATTATAATTCATTTTTCAACGATAAAAATGAAGCAAATTCATTCAAAAGGGATTTTACTGAATTGGGATAGTTTCTGCATATCACTTGAAGACTTGCACATGCGTATCGTTACTTTTATAAGAGGAAATTTTATGATTCTTCATTAGTGCGTTTCTTGACTTCCATTCTCGGTGGTCTGTTTCTCCTTGTTCGGGTGCTTCTAACTAGGCAAGTATGGGGTTCAACCTTTACAATGCATTGGTTCCGTGAGCGTTGCCCGGACTGAAAAAGCAGCTTTAAACGGGAATGAGGAGTCGCAATCCTCCTCTGCCATTATATGCATTGAGTTTGGTTTCCCCTCCATTGAACACATATGGAGGACTGACCATTGTATTACATAGGTTCCGTGAGCGTTGCCCGGGCGGTAAAGCTGCTTTAAACGGGAAAGGGGTGTCGCAATCCACCCCTACCATTTTATGAAAGACATATGGCCTTCCCCGTTCTATACTTTCCTTTTGTATATCTTTATATCTATCTATATATATATATATATAAAGGATGATTAAAGGGTTTAAATACAAAAAATCAAGCATGTTAAAGCTAGTAAGTTTAACAAAACTTAAGTATTTTAAATAACTGTTCATTAAGTCTTATCAGGTCTAATTGAAACATGATATCAGACATTTTTATTCTTTTACAAAGGGTTGCAAGAATCAGGATGAGGGCTGAAAAGTGCTGTATATACACTCTATGTGTTTTGCGTTTTACCTGAAGCACAATATTGGTAGTTTCTTTTCTTAAAACTGTATTTATTGCGCAATGTATACTATTTGTTTAATAATGGCATCGACAAATTCATACTCAAAATTTATGAGAAAGTTTTGGCACGTAATGAATGAAGTTACTTAAATTTTCAGGATGTGCTACAGCAATAAATTGTTGTGATGACACTTTTACAGGCAATGTTTATCTTTCCAGATTAGTCTGAAAGTCATCGATAAATAAGATTGATTCCCAGATACACATAAGAGAAGATTATCGAAATATTAAGCGTTGGCTTTTGCAAAGATTTATGGGAGGATAATACTATATTTAGAGGACATATCTGTCGTGCAGTGTAGTAAAAGTTACCATTGATCTTTAAATCTGTATTCAAATGACTGGATTTCTAATTACATTGGCTGTGTCAACCACGAGCTTGCAATCGCTTTTGCTGCTTGTTAAAGTTTAAGGGAATTCTTATAATTTTGACTTTGTTGATTACAATTGCGGACGCTAGCAAGGTACAAGTGACAAATAAAAAAAAAGGTGCTGATGTGGGCAACACATGACTTTCCTTATATAATGCACTGAATTTACTACTTTTGCAGTTAAAAAAAATGTTATTCGTATAGTAGTTACTTATATTTTTTCCAAGATATTGCATTCAATCAGTCGTCATTTTCATTGATTTAGCGTCATTTTTATCAATATGAAGAGATTTTTGTTAATTTGGTAACAATTAAAAATGTCGCCAAGTTGGTGACATTCCACCAAATTCCTCGCCAAAATCTCGCCAAGCGTTATGGACGGAGAAATAAGTTATTTTTACAGCAGATAAATGACTATTGGCGTTCAAATGCAAAAGTTTTCCTCAAAGTATCATTTTTCATGAATGGAACGAGCTAGATCCACGAGAATGATGTCACCCAATTTATCGCATGGTATTATATATGAAAAGTGAACATGTTTCTCTATAGGAAATATTTTTTATTCTATATAACTTTTTGATATTTTTTTTTGAAAAATGTGCAATATCTCCAAAACGGTTCATGCTAGCGTTCTAAAACTTATGTTAATCGTTTTCTAATGAAAAATTACACAAGCAATCAATTGCCCGGCCGTCCATACAGTTACCTTACACCTTTCTGGTAGGTCGGACGGTCTGGGTCTCAACAAGCAATCAATTGCGTAACTTTATTAGCGGTTTTGATTTTCTGAGGATTTTTTCAAAATTTCACTCGAAAATTTAGGGGAGTTCTAAACATTCAATTGCGTATAAAAACAATAGGCTTCCAGTGTTTGCGGATTGTGATTTTTTTTACCAAATTTCGTTCGAATCGGTCCATTCGTTCGTCAGTTATCGTCTCCAAAGGCTCACTGACACACACACACACACACACACACACACACACAGACATCACTTCAAAAATGTTTGATTCTTGATCAGGAATTCTTGAAACGTGCTCTCCCGTCGAAAACTCGAATTCGAATTTTCGACCCCGTCACAATACTTTCCTTATACATTATGTATATAAGGAAAGTAATATGAAATGATTTAAATGCATAGGGGTTATAAAAATGACCTATATTTTGTAGCAAAGAGGTGTAAGTAATGTATCACTCTGTGTTGCTATATGTTAGTAACCCACTTAAACATTTTTCCATAATTCAAGGTGTTCGTTCTAGATCTTACAAGCGACTTGGTTTTGCTTTTAGAAAACTAGGGATTTTTAAAATATTAATGTTTTGAATCGCTTATCTGATTCTATTGTTAGATCATTATTAGAAGACGGTTCTTAAATTTGGTATCCTTATTACAGTGATTCAATCCGTGTGATTGGAAAGGTTCAGAATAAGTTTGTGAGGTTCCTTTGTTTCAAGATGAATGGTACTGACTCCAGTGACATTTCTTCAATGTATCTCAGGGACTTCTTTGGTATTAATTCATTAAATTATCAGCAGAACTTGTTGCGTATGCTATTTTTTGGGAAACTACTCAATAAACAGATTGATTGCAGTTCTCTTTTAAATGGGATCGATTTCTGTGCCAGCGAATCAAGTTTGAGGTGTGATACGTTGTTTCGCATTCTAACTGATATTCATCGCAAGTTTTAAAGAAACTTCTCTGTTTTTAGATGTTATACGTTATGAACTTTATGTTCTAAGAGTATTGATTTGTTTGCTATGTCTGAAAAAGGTTTGAAAAATGCATGTTTGGAGAGTTTTATATATATATATAGTTCTCTGTTCTGTGATCATTGTAATTAGACTTGTTCCGTTATTTATCACTGACAGAAATATTTAGCTTGTACTTGGAGCATAAGCGATCCAATCTCATTAATTCCAGCGCTCTTTAAGCGACCATGAAGATTTGCTTGCACAGAGTGACAGCGTGATTCATTTTAACTGTTGGATTTTGTGCTTTTAGACTGATCTTATTCTGTGTGTGATTAGACAATTGGTCTGTTTCCATTTGAGATTTTCATAGTGAAAATTTCTTTGAGAACATGAGTAAAGTTTTGTATTTCGTTGAAAAATAACGACTGATGAACAGAATCCCAATGATAAGATTTATGTTGTTAAGTGCATTTTTCTTTTTCAGTATAATAAGTTTTTAGAGATATTTTATTTATTTTCTATTTATAGTAATCATAATTATATCTTGATATGCATCTTTACATTATGTAATTATGCAGAGAATTCGGATCAAGGCGAAGACTACAACTCTGAAGACGATGATAGTAGTTCTAACTGTTCGTAAGGATAAAAGGAAACATAGAAGAAGAGAGGCTTAATTACCAGTCGGGTGTTACCATTCCACCTAAACGTCAGACTAACAGAATTAGAATCCACCGACCAGAAATGGAAGCGACATAGCACAAAAAAAAATTAAGAAATGATGGGTAAAGATATTTAGTCTGGAGCCAGAAAGGTCACAAATCTCAGATGTTACAAGAACACAATAATCAATGAAGGTGTAACTGTAATATTAATGGCCATAAATAAAATTGACTGGCCGTTATTAATAATGATTGGAAATCGCAAAATAACGCCTTAAAAATTAAATTGTCTCTTTTTTATGGAGTGTCAATTGTATACAAATGTACAGCGCAGTAACAGTCGTCATATGTGAGAATTGGATCAGTTAGGTTTCCATGGTCGATACTATTAGGATGAAAGTTTCATCTTCTAGGTAGGGTTACCATTTTTGAATTAGATCCAGTAAATTTGTGGAGACATTGAGCCATAGAAATGTACGTTCAGACATGTATAATTAAAGCTTGTCATTGGTAGTTGTGAATTAGCCATTTTCTGGCCATTAATTTGAGTCAAAATAGATAATCTAAATTTTTTGCTAGAAGGCTCTACTGTTCTCTGACACTCGTCAAATTTGTATGCTGTTTCGATCTGCCTGTCGTATTACGCAGGCGAAATACGACAACAAATCAATACTTTCTCTATACTATATTCTATAGTATGAGAAAGTAAAAATTAGGTACGATTAATGACATTTAATCATTCGAAGTGGACTTAAAAACATTATGTACTGATTACAAGTGCCCCTGCGAAATAGTGAATGTACATTCGAAACAAAATAATGGCAGTGTGAACTTTGTAATGTCTAATTTACTTTTAATTTCCGATTATGACCATCATTGCAATATAGTTTGCTTATATTGTAAAATATTAAAATCGGATTATAAGAAATGCATTGAACTTTATATTTCTATCCCATGTTTTAAGCAATAAATAATAAATTATAGTTGGAATAACACTGCTGATATATAAATTCCTTTCAGTAAAGCACGATTTTGGTCAGAGATTTTATATTTATCAGGGTTCGCTAGGTGGCGTCACTTTTGTGTTGGTAGCGCCACCTACAGCTTATTTTTATACACAAAACTAAAAATTTGAATTTAGCCATTAAAATGGACAACCCAGCCATTTCCTCTCTGAATCTAGCCATAATGTATTTCGAAGTGTTGAAAACCCTTTCTACTTGTTCACCCGAAAATTTCTGAAGGGTCTGCAAACACCGTAAAATACCATTTTTTCCACACTTGGCGAAGGGGGTAGGATTGAAAATAAAACGCTACTAGGATACGTCCCGTGGTTGGTTTTTAAAGTGTGAAAAGTTTCACTTTTCCAGATCACTGGAGTAGGACTTTTGGAGCGTTTGGAAAGACTTTAAAGCACCATTTTCTCCACACTCGAGGAAGAAGAGAATTTAAAATCAAATTGTATTGGAATACGCTCTGTGGTTGGATCTTAAAGTGTGCAAAGTTTTAGCTTTTCAGATCACTGGAGTAGGACTTTTGGAGGATCTGGACTTAAAACTACAAACTTTAAACTGCAAGTGTATAGTCTTGCTCACCATGGGACTTTTGAAATGTCTAGAATAACATCAACACATTAGAACTACTAATATTTAAATCTGTCAGAGACAGGGGAAACCAAAAATAAAGTTGACATTTTTTCATGAGTATTATTTTGTAAACAATGTAGGGCGCTTAACACTGAAAATAGTCATTTTAATAGAAAATCCGGTTCTGTTAGGTTCTGTATATTTGTCTGTATATAACAGTTGATACTATACATGTGTAAATATTCAACCTTCTAAGTCACTGTCAGCCCCTGGAGTGTGTGGAAGGACTTTCCGAAAAGAAATTCTCCATCTTCCGGTGGAGTGGAGTTTCGAAATTTTTGCTCCGTTCTGTTTTGTCCCATTGTCAATACTATACATGTACAGATATATTATATAGGGAGAGAGAAAAATAGGATACATCGAGAGAGGGGCTTTTGAGGGATTTGAATATACTTTTCAAAATCACCTCATGTTTCACGTCTTAATCGAAAATTTATCTTTGCAATGTTTCCTCCCGGGGTCAATACTATAAATGCACAAAGATTCAGTCTTCTAAGTTACACGGAGCGTTTCTAAATAATCTGGTAAGACTTTTCACCCCATTTCCTTTGCCTCCGACGGAAAGTAAAAGTCCAGTTCCCTTAGGGTCCATCCCGTGTTCGTACATTTAGTGTGCAAGGTTTCAGTCCTTTAGGATTTCGGGGGTTTCTGAAGAGTCTGTAAAGATACAAACACGTTAGACCATTATTATATAGATTTCATATACCCTTCTTATACCGCATCTTTAGGCTATATATGCTCGGTATCATAGAGGAAGACTCCTATATATACAGGCTAATGCAACAGCGACCATCGACTTCCAGTTGAAGCGGTGACAGTATATGGCGAAAAGAAGGTTATTTTTTTGTCCTTTTCTCCGTTCCTATAGGAAATCAAAATATTCTAGACTACTTTTTTGAATGATTGGTGCAATTTCTTAAAGCAGAAGCACTTATATGACAGCTAAATTGCGAATGAAAAAGCCTTTTAACATGAGCGCGTCATTGAAATAGCACAGGCAGACAATAACCTACTGAACAGGTTAGAGTCAAAATGGCGGTTGTGTCATTTTGTATATTTAGAAGCCTTATTATCGAGTATCATGGTATTATCTAGATGTATTAAAGATGAACTTTCATATAAAATAAATAATTTCCTAAATTCCTTCATTGTCGTATTATCATAAACCACTTTGATGACACTTTGGCAATCTTTATCCTTACAGATTAGCTGGAAAGCTATCAATAAATAAAATGGAAGCTCCGATACTCATAAAAGGGTTTATCGAAACATACCTCAGACTGGGGTTGGTTCTCTGAGGTTAGTTCTTATTATGATTAATGAGAGGATAACGAGATATTTCGAGAAAATATCTGTAGCTGAAGAGAAAAGTTTCTATCCATCTTTTAATCTGCAGACAAATGTGTGGATTTTTAATCATTGTAGGCGTGTAATAATTCATTATCTCTAAAATAGACAATATATTGGAAAACAGAGGAAAATGTACTTGGCATTATATCGGGATAATGCCAAGCATAATAAAATGTATTTATTCTTGTAGTAATATATTTAAAACAAAATGATGGTAATTAGTAACAATATTAGTTAGGGGCATGAAAGACATGGTGATAGTTTTGGATTTAATTAAATAAACTAAATTTCCTATTTTTATTCCTAAATTTTAGATGCGTTGTGGTTAAGAAAAACAATGACAATAACCTACCTTTTAAATTTTTAGATGTTTATATCTGCTACCTAAAAATTTCTGTAAGGCAACACGTGACGTTCGGAGATTTGATTAAAGAAAATTATTTTTTAAAATATTTTTTTTATTTTCAGATGCATCTTCAAAATTATATGTATAAAATTTATGAAACTTAACTGTATGAAAGATAAAAATACACTAAATTTGGACTTTCTAGCTGCTCCTGTTCTTGAGTTATTCCTCCAAAATGAGTGCATTCCTATTGTGGGCCCTGGACGGGGAACCAGATAAAGATTTTAAGCCGAATAAATTATAACACCGCAAACGACATCGACATACCAAATTTCGTGTTACTGTGATGAATGGGACCTTATTAATTAGGGCCTCAAAAATGTGAATCATGCTGACAAACATCAGATCAAGTTATATTAAAGGTTGTAATTATAACATTTCAAAACATATCAATTTACAGCATGCATTAACTTTACATATTCATCATGTCTCTAGATCTATGTCTCTAGATCTGCTATAGATAATGCTTCGAGGACGAGTGATATGGATTCAGCATCAAATTCTAGAGGTTGTAGGGTGGGGCTTACCAAGAATTTCTCCTTTTGGTTCTTTTTCTATTCCGGTTCAAATATTTTCATTTTATTTGAAACATCTCTTTCTCATGGTTGGCTATATATAAAACTTACATGATGATATGGATTCAGCATCAAATTATAGAGGAAGTAAGGTGTATTACAAAGAATTTTCACTGTCGTATTAAAAATCGTTTTTGAAGCATCTATTTCTTAGTATTGGTTATAAAGTGAACATAGATAATGTCTGATATGTTGTCAGCATTAACTTATGGAGAGAATAAAATAACTCTTCATCTTTTCATTACCAATTATTGCAATATCACTTCCAATTCAAACATTTACATTTTTCTTGAAATTTCTCTGAATGTGCTATAGATATAGCTTAGGTGATAATTTATACGGATTCAACATAAAATTCTGGAAGGAGTTTGGGGTTTTATAACGGATTTACACTTTCTGTTCTTTTTTTCCCTCACAATCCAAAATTTTTTCTTCAAATGTATATTTCAAATGTGTATAAGATTATCTTCAGACAAAAGTTAGATGATGACTGATATGGATTTAGCATTAAATTCCGGAGATGGTCATTAAGTTAATTAAAAATTTCCACTTCCGGTTTTAGCAAGTTCCCTGAAATATCTATTTCTTAGAATTGGTTATAGGACTGATATGGATTTAGCCTCAAATTCCACAGGGGTGGGGCTTATTAATTATTTCCATCTCCGGTTCTGGAGATGGTACTTCCTGTTTTTTACAAAAATTTATATGATAAAAAGTATGCAAAAGAGAATAAAAGTGCTTAATGGTATCAAAAATGTACACAGCATTTATTATTGCATAAAGATTTATTCATACATTTCTTGTCATATCTTTACTCATCATAATCTATAAAATACATATCACAAACACAGTATGATTACGCGAATGTAGTTTTTTACATAATATGCAAAAGCAGGACTAAAAGTTGCACTTTCGTAGATAAAATCATAATATGCGAGTATTATGACGATTACTGAGTATCAGATGAACGCATACAAAAAAATTCAACTTTTTATAAAATTTTATTTAGTAAGTGTAAAAACATTTGCGTTTCTTGTTGCTGTATGCAGATTTGTTTGAATAACTACCATGTATCATAATTTTATCGCTGCCTGGAATTGCATATAATTAATTTGAACTCTTTTAAAGTACATTGTTACATAAATGCATTGCTACGCAAAATTTCTTCACAAATAAAAAATGGCATTTTAAACAGCATACAAGCTCCGTTGCATTTTATTAGCTGTAATTATTTAACTACAGAAAATTTAGTATTTTAGTACGTTTATCTCTAGTGAGGTTATTATCTTTTAGTGAGGTAAATAATTATGAGAAAGAGTAACCAGTAGATTTAGAAATGTTCAGAATATGTGGCATAAAGTATAAAAGATCATCATTTCGAACAGCAGGCGTACATTATATTCCCCTATTCCATAAACTGCGATGATACTTTTATTAGCAATACTTATCTTACCAGATTAGTTCGAAAGTCATTAATAAATAAAATTGATCTTCAGGTGCTCATAAGAGAGGTTTATCGAAATACACCTCCAGTTATAACTTAGGATCTCCTTAAGATTAATGGGAAGGTAATGATATATTTCCAGAACATATCTGTAGTACGTTGAAAAGTTAATATTTTCCCCGTAATCTTTCCACAAATGAATGGATTTCTAATCGTTGGCATGTAAACCACTGATTATATGCTTACAGAATGTGACATTGCTTACAGAATGTGTGTGTTGGTATTATTATGTGTTAAATGATAATACTAAATAGTGCATTATTAATATAATATTATAACGCATTATGTTAAGGCTGTTAATATAGTGCATTATTTGTTTAGTGTATTTATAGAATATAAATTACAAGTTGCATATATATTTCAATAAATAAAACTTCTGAATGTGTGGATATAATTGTCTGTTTGTGATTTTCCCGTGTTGAATGATAATACCAAATATGCATTATTAATGTAATAATATAGTGCATTTTATTATTGTTGTATGTTATTCTAGCGTATTATGTATTTAGTGTATTTATAGAATATAAATTACAAGTTGTATATATAGATAAATAAAATCTCTGATTGTGAGGATATGATTTTCTAATGCTTCTACAAAGAGAACAAGCATAAAATGATTAGGTGACTACAATTGTTTCGAGTGAGTTCAGTGTCCACTTCTTCATATCAAAAATAGTGTATTTACTCAACAACCGCTTAGAAAAACTGCGGGAGTTCTTAGAGGTTGTTAAGGAAACCACTGTTTCTGGTTCCTGACCTGAGGAAGAGGGAACAGAACTCACTCGAAACAACTGTAATAACCTAATTTTCCTATATCTGTTTTCTTAAGGATGTATTAGAAATATATATACATTTACTTAAAGTGAAAATTATCTGCTAATGATCAATACAACCATAAGAGAAAATCAATAATTGTATTCCAACTCACAGGTGAACTGAATGCAAGAATAAATGTTAGACTGTCCAAAATTCGACTTCTTAAGAAGAGCCAAATAATCATCTACGTAATGCACATGCAAATGAGACTTAAGAACAAACAGAGAATATTCAAAATCGTGCGTGTAAAATTCACACAAAAATGTACATGGAAGTTTACTATTGGATCAAACACCATTCATTGTAAAGTTATCACCTTGAAAGGCAAAAGTGTTAGACAAATACGTATACGTGTCAACTTCAAACTGAAGGAAATGGAATTTCGTTAACCTTTCAATGAGCAATAACAAATGCACCTTCAACAGGTACAGTAGCAGATAGTGACTTAATATCGGAAGAAAACATATTGCAGTTTGTCAGGCTTAAAATAAAGAATTTTGCTGATAAACTCATAAGATATTTTAATAGTATAAATATTGCTACCAAGTAAGGAAGAAAACAATTTAGTTAAAGTTGTTTAGCCAGTGTCAGAAACAATGGGTCGAAAGAGAATGTCAATTCCATCCAGAATGCCAATATTTTTAGAGCATAAAATCTATCACAATTGTCAATTTAAGAAATACGAGACACTTTAAAGTTTACAGAACTAATCTTAGAAGATTTGACATTTCTTATTTTAGTTAATTCACTATTGCTGAGATTCTTTTTGATCGATTATGGCTTCTTATCAAGTTAATAACCAATTTTTTCATCATATATAGCTTTATCTGTAACAATAATGTGTGTTCCATTATTGACTTTGCTTATGATGAGATTTGGGTCGCAACGCAAAGCATTATGACATGCACTCTCTTGTTTTTTAGATTTGACTTATAAAACTCAGAGTTACATTTGACAGCAATTGTAATTAAATGCCTGATTGACTCTTTCTGGCAAAGATTTATTTTGTAAAATTTAAAAGCACGCTCAATAGGAGCAATTAAACTGAGAAAGGCACGTTATCTGAAAAATTATTATTTTGCCTTTAAAAAAATATTATTTTGCCTCTGAAAAATTATTATTTTTAAGAACATCAGATAGAAAACTAGTAAGGGCATAGCGAGATACATTTATAATAACATTGCCATTAACTCGGGACAAGATCTAATCTTAAGTCAAAATATTTTGAGAGCACAGCTTTTCAAAACTTTTGTTAAGATTGGCACTGTGGACAATGGAAGCACTGAATGCTCTAGACCAGGATTTTTGTTCCAATTCTATAAGAATTAGAATAACAGACACTGTGAATTTGAAATGAAGAAAATGCAAGTCTTTCTTAGTAACGACCAATCTACTATGAAAGTTCTGAATGACAGATCTAAGTAGCGATCAAAAATTGGTCAAAGATGCATCGATCATTTCTAAAGCCTTAAGACGGTATTCAACGTGTTTAAATTTAGGAATAACTTTCCTACGTCTACATCTCAGATGAAAATTGAGATGGTTAAGATACGTACACTCATGTACAAAAGTTAAGCAAGAAATGAAAAAATTAGCATAGTCGACGAAAGAAACAACATGTAGCCATAAAATGTTTATACATGACAGTCCCACGTAAGCGGAAACTAGACTGTAGAATATTTTGCATACACAATTTTTCACACAGAAATATATTAGATGTAAAAATGGTCAGTTTTGGGCTGAGCCTGTAACTCCGCGTTACGGATTCCAGAAGGAATATCGAAATAGCCAAATTTTGAAAAATCAGTAGATGACATCATCTGAGTGACGCCAGGCGATAGGAGATAATATGGCCTCTCTAAGGGGGCCAGCGACAGTCTGAGACCTAAATGTCTCCCGGGCATTAAAATAATTCTACACAAGGAAATCGTTTCTATATAATTTGAAAAATAAACGTGTAGGGAACTAAATTCAAAATATCAAAATTCAAGTTATCGAAGTTAGAGATATCGAGTCCTGACTGTATAGAATTCCTTACATAATAGTCACATCATACATAATCACTTTTTGCATGAACTTTCCCGATAATCAGATAGCAACACAACCCGGTTGGGGCCTTTACCGTAAGAAGAGTGGAACAGTACAGAATACGGATTTGACAATTAAGAGGAATAACAGAGACGAATGATGAATCAGTACAATAACCAAACGGACAGAGTATAAGGGATACTTTAAAGCATAATAACTAAGAAAATAGTACATGTTAGTGTAGAATCGATCAAAATATCCAGCTAAATGGGATGGTACTTCACACAGATAATTTCAAAGTTTATAAATGATCTGTACAAAGGGCACGATGAAAAATACAACACGAGAGAGCAATGGGAGATATATCCCATCATTACATTTGTTTATATTTTTGATTAAACAACATGATGTATTTTAATAATTGCATCATCTCTCAAACACCTTGAAGTTCGAAAAATATTTTATGTGGTGCTGCATTAAAAATATTCTTAAAGTACATATCTTTAAAATTTGTTTTGATACTGTTGTCCTAATATGTGTATCCAGTAACATTTACTTCCCGTAATATAATCTCTGTTGCATCTGTTCTTTCTCAGGAGTATAATATTTTGCTATAATTACAGAGTTGGATAAAACTTATAGAGCTACTAATTTACTGAAAACTTCTAGCGCCTAGAATGTTTAAAGGATTTGAGATTAAACATCATGGAAAATATATTTTTATAGCACTAATTGCATGTCTCCGCTGTTTGTGTTCTGATACATATATATTTATGTAATGCAGTTACCTTTTTAAAAATTCTTTGTAGCTTCCTGAATTTATAAACATAGTTTTAATGGAAGATAGCTATTAATTATTTTTATTTTCATGAAAGTTTTGACTTAAATTCCTTAAAGATAATATTTTATAAACATTTTTGTAACATTCATTGAAATGCATCTTAAACATATATTTACAATAAACATATATGTAAATTAAAAAATATTATTTTAGAGGCTAAACTTTTATGAAACTTTTAAAATTTCAAAACATTGTCTGAATAAAACGTTTGTGAAAATACTACTTAAAAAATTCTAAAATAGGTACTTACGATATATTTATTTACATATTAAACATTCACTCACCTATTTATATAAACATATAGTGCTTTTTCAGTTGAATTCATAGGAAATACAGTTAAAAAGGTTGAACATTTTACTAAAAATGGAATATCATTTAGTAATTTTTCTCATTTGTGATGACTAGGAGAAACTAGGGCAAGCTGATAAAATTTGCGGATTTTAATTTTTCTATTTCTTTGTATTAATTTTTATATATATATATTTAAAATATTAAAATGTACTTTGTTTTA
Organism: Amaurobius ferox; assembly: GCA_951213105.1. NCBI lineage: Eukaryota > Metazoa > Arthropoda > Arachnida > Araneae > Amaurobiidae > Amaurobius > Amaurobius ferox. The sequence continues at coordinate 52,475,603 of OX578145.1, forward strand.
TCCTTTATCAATAGAGCCACAAAAAACTATAAGAGAATAATCATAAACCCATGACAGACTATAAAACACAAAATCCGCATATAAGAGGCGCTCCCATAAATATGAAAGACACTTCTAATTCATATATCAGCAATCATGGGCCGGTTTTACTCTTATTATGTGATCGCCAGAATGGAATAGCCGATATTTTCAATGGCAGCAAGAAACTTGATATAAGCCACAATTTTTGCAAGCTTCTATGGGAAGTGACAAATCATATTAATTTTTGGGATTGATATAATAAAGGTATTTTCAATATTTGGTAACAAAATCAAAGTGGACAAACGTACAATTGGCAACCCCAGTTCAGTATATGAATTCAACCAGAACAAACTGGAAATTATTTCGTCTTTTTGACTTTGGGGTTTGCTGGTTCTCTTGCAATGACAAATAGGATCCAGCATGTCTTCGAAACATGTGTATGCTGTATAATTATCTCATTTATACCTAAATTGTTACAAATTTCTCTTATCCTTTTCAATACTTTCTTTGTAACACTTTCCAACATCTGTAAAGTGTTTATGATTTTGTTCATTCTGTCTGTCTGTCCGTTCAAACGATAATTACCGTAAAAATGACTTTATCAAAATGAAATTTTAGTATGTTGTTGAGACGGTCTGCGACACGTATGGGAATAGAAATGAATAATATCGTCCAATTAGTTTTGGATTTAACCTGGGTTGAAAAAATGAAATACATTGAACCTTATGGGGCATAATGTTTCAAACATTTTTTAAGCCGAGTTAAGACTCACAAATTGCTTCGAAAATGTTATGAAATATTCAAATTATCACGTAAAATGTGTAAAAAAAAATTTCAGTAAAATATGTTAGATAGTTTTAAGAAAAAATTGAAATAATAATTACACTCAAATTATATGATGAAGTCATGTGACTCATTTCAAAATAAAATATGACATCCATTATTTTCCTTGTATAAAAATCTTGATGTTTGAAGATCGTTTATATTTATATTTAGCGTTGCATTCGTCATAAAACCGCTTTATTTTTGCTTATTATCTGTATATCTGAACTCTGTGCCAACCCAATTACAGTATTTTTTATTTTAAATGATCACTAAACTTTGATTATTCCTACAACGAAGCTTACTTTCTACAGTATGTAGAATGTAAACAAATCAAGCGATTGTAAGATGAGTTGTATAAGAATTGCTGAATTTTTTTTTTACGCAAAATTATTTAGTTCTGGAGTCTGGAATATAAGTGATATGAATGTAATATTCATTGATTTTACACATAGAAGCAGACAATCTATAGCATTGCCATTTTTAATAAAGTTCTAAGTTTTTAAGTATAATGAATTATAGTAGTGCTGTGATAATTTAAAATATATCAGTGATGAATGTATAGCATTTTAGAGCTGTTTAAACAAAATGACATTTCAATTGAAAAGTGTTTCATAATTAACTCTTTAAGCACCATTGATCTTCTTTGTTTGCATATTGATCATTCTCGTGGATCTAGCTCGTTTTATTCATGTGAAAATACATATTTTGATTAGAGCTGAAACCACCCTAAGTTGCCTCGAAGTTGACGAAAATGCCATGATATTGGTAAAAGAGACGTTTAATTAACTAGATAAAAATCCAAATTGGTAATAAATTCATAATCTTAGAGAATACAATTTTCCACTGTAAAAGGCCATTTGCCACTTACGTGGTATTAGTATTCTTGATATCAGGAAAGTCGTGTGCTGTTCACATCAGAGTTTCTTTTTTGCGTATTCAGAGAAAATCAGAATTTTAAAAAAATGTATACAACCCATATTAAAGCAATCTAGACATTTCTTTGATAAATGAAGCAGGAATTTCCCTCGAGTCAGCTTTTAATGAATTCCTTAACTTTCTTTTTTCTTTCGTAGTGCAAGGTTATTCTTAGTTATTCTTCGAACCAGTTAAAACAAGATTAATGCTTTGTGGAATTCTTTTGAAGTCCGTTTCATTTAAAGCACGCGCTGTTTCCTTGTAACTTTCTTGTTGTAACTTTTCATTTTACCTTTTACTGCTGTGATTAGCTTTAGAACTGCAATTATGTATCAAGAAACTACATAAAAAAAATAAAAAAAAAATAAAAAAAAAAGATGTGCGTAGCACATGTCCTACACAATGCAATGATATTTCTTCTTTCACAACAAAACAAGATTCACGACACAATGCTTTTGTAACTGAATAAATACCATGTGAATTGAACTTTGGCGCTTTGACAACTTGGGTTTGACAACTTATGACTTTTGATATCTTATGAGTTTGACAATGAGTTTTGACAACCTTCTGAGTTTGACAATGAGTTTTGACAACCTATGAGTTTGACAATGAGTTTTGACAACTTATGAGTTTGACAATGAGTTTTGACAACTTATGAGTTTGACAATGAGTTTTGGCAACTTATGAGTTTGACAATGAATTTTGACAACCTATGAGTTTGACAATGAGTTTTGACAACTTATGAGTTTAACAATGGGTTTTGACAACCTATGAGTCTGACAATGAGTTTGAAAATTAGTTTTGGCAACTTATGAGGTTGACAATGAATTTTGACAACTTATGAGTTTGACAATGAGTTTAGACAACCTATGAGTTTGACAATGAGTTTTGACAATCTATGAGTTTGACAATGAGTTTTGACAACCTATGAGTTTGACAATGCGTTTTGACAACCTATGAGTTTGACAATGAATTTTGACAGCCTATGAGTTTGACAATGGGTTTGACAATGTGTTTTGACAACTTATGAATCCAAACAGACTGTGCACTGAGTATGTCTTACTCCTACTCAGGTACAACATCTTTTATCAAAATGAAATGGACATTTAATTAATATCTCGTGATATTAAATAACTATTAAGGAATTCTGAGGAGTTAAAATATTATTAAAGAAACTATTGCAAAATGTAATTTAGCTCGTCAATGAAACGAACTAGACACATTAATGATGTTAACAAATTTGTTGCACAATATTGCATATGGAAAATTAATGAATTTTATATTACTTTCTATTTTTTAAATTTTATATAATTTTTTTAAAAACGTCAACATCTCGAAAACGGTTTATACTAGCGTTCAAAAGTTCACATCATTCGTTTTCTAATGAAACGTTAAGTAAGAAATGATTTTTTGTGTATCAGTGTTGAAGGTCCAGATTTTTTCAAAATATCATTCGAAAACCGTATAATATCTTGAGAAGGATTCATGCTAGCATTCTAAAATTTATGTCATTCGTCTTTTAATGGAATCTTGCGCCTGAAATTATTATCTGCTAGTAGCATACCCGTTCTTCGTACGGAGTATATAATATAATGTGGTGACGGTTTTCCCACCGGTTTGTGCTTCTGGTTTAATTATTTAAAAAGTGCGTAATTTCGACTTTAAAATTCATCCCTTCTGCCAATTTCGATTATAATTTGTAGACACAGACAACTTCTTCTACCTTTTGAACAGCTGACTATTTTATTGCTATTTTTATTGTTTTTGCTTCTCCGGGAGCCGAACGTCTTCTGGTTTCTCCAGTCTAGATAGTAGACAGGGGCTTAGTATGGCACTGTCTGGGGGTTGTTCTAGAAGGTTTTTGAAGTTATCGGTCAGCGTGCGACATGATGTAATGACGTTAGTTGGATTTTGCTGGTTCCGGGATAGATTTTCACAATAACAAAAACGAGATGGACCTCTTGGAATTTTTACACCTGGAGACTAATTTCGGAAGATTTAGTATTTAAATGTTCCAATAAATTACACTTAAAAGGTCCTAGCTTATACCTGAAGGTCTTTAATATCAAGGAGTGTGTCGTGACGGCATTCGTCACTCCTTTGTAAATTATATAATATCTGTACTTTTTAAACTCTTATTTAATTAATTTGTGTCCTGGAACCCTCTCGTCATTTTATCTTATTTAAATATATCTGAATCTGTTTCGAATTGTGGCCATTTTCATGCTATAATATTTCTCTCACACTCGAGGAACAACGTACGTCGCTCAAGGTCGCACTTGCTTGCGGGTGGAGACAGTTGTCTCCATGTTTTTTCGCTTTGTTGGGTGATGCAATCTTGTGCTGGATTTCGTGTGGTTATACACGTGCCTTGAAATTCGTCGGTTGAAGGGGGCGGATCCCTGGATGTGTTTGAAAGCAGTGAAGTTTTGTATTGGAAGAAAGGAGAAGTTGTGAGCCCTTGATATTTTTGATTGGACGGGTTCTGGATCCATCTGGAATGTATTTAAGCTGAGTGATTCTGGACTCGGGGCTCTCTCCCTGGAAACATCTTCGAACTCACGTCGACGCGGGACTTTGCCCCCAGGTTGAGTTACCGTGTCGTGAGGGTCGGGGGAGATGCCACCGCCGCTACCATCGCCACCTCGGTGATTGGGTCTTCGACTTCGTTGGTACCGAGCCTCTTCGCCTGCTGCCGCCGTTGACTGACCGGGAACCTCCTGCTCCGGTTGCCTGGAGACCGATGTGAAAGAAGATCGTGATGAAGCAGATCCCTGTGCGGGACGTTGCTCGAACCCTTCGAACCGTCCTGCCGCCTCTCCTTGGTCGGGGGAAGTTTTCCCCGAGGGAACTCTGACGGATGTTTGGTCTTCGATCCTTATGAGTCCTTCCTGATATAGAGGTAAGCGAACTTTCAATTGGAGGCTGCTGCCTCGACCGTCTTGTGTTCCGGTGAAGTGATCCGCCTGATGATTGATCTCAAGATTCTTCAAGAGCTGATTTAATAGAAAAATAATGCTTTGAAGTAAATTAGTTAAATTGAATTAAATTGATAATTAGCGTTCCTCGAGTGTGTGATTCCTCTCCTTGACCATACCAGTGTTTTAATAAGTGTATCTGTTATATGTAAAATTTGGAATTAATAATACTTTGAATAGATATTTTAATGCCGGCAAGGAGCCGATGATTTTTGGATGGAAACGGTCCAGTGGTTTTAATTCTAGTATATTTCTGAAATTGAATGCTAACTCCTTTTTCCTAAATATTTAAATAAATGAAGATTAGAAATTAAATTGAGTCTTTATTTGTGTTGATTATGTATTTTTCAGCTTGGTGGAGTTCCTGAGGTAAAGGTTTGGTTTCTGTTTACCTTGGTTTTTGGTTGGGTTTTCCTTCACAGGTCATCAGTTGGAATCCTCCAACTGACGGGAGGTGTGTTTCGAACCTGGGTATGAAATTCGGAGAAAGTTAGACTTTCTCTGTCAGCCGTGTCTGGCGGGAATCCGTTGCGAGATGCCCTCGGAACCCGCTATGACAAGTGCACGTTGGTGGATGCAGAAGCTTTGCCTAAATATCCTCTCTCCACGGAAAAGTCATACAGTTCTAATAGAATAGGTCTACACACCGGTATAACCAAAGAAAAAAAGATAATTATCTTTTAGATATTCTTTTTTAAACCCGGAAATTGTAAGTACGTTCTTGCCTATTTTTGTTTGATGTAGCTTATTTTTAATTCAAGATCTCGTAAATATTTGTAAAAGTATTTGTAATGTCATACAGAAATATAAACTTTTAAGCTCCAATAATTGTCTTCTATGTAATTGCTTATTTTAAAACTGCATATTTTTTCTCTGCAAATGTCAGAGCGATGTATTGATTACGTTCTGTTTTCCTTATCAGTTGATCTCATCTTTTAATACTGTGTGAAAAGAAATAAATAAAAATATATGCCGGCAAAACTCTCATGAGTGGTTACTCTACCTTTATTAATGTACCAATGGTTACTCTACTACCTTTACTAAGTGGTTACGCTACCACTAATGTTTAACTATTTTGTTCTTCAATTTAATTATTGTTATTTTGTTTGGGTACATGTTCTGGGTATATTTCCAAGCACAGAGCGTGAACCTGGAATTACCACTATACTTAATCACGTTCCATATTTTATAATTGCAAATAAGTATGTAATGTTCATCTAATTATCCATTTACATATTCAAATTACATTTTCTCGGTACGACAATAAAGAAACTTAAAATTCACAATCATATGCAAATTTCTATAGTATACTAAATGACATTTTTAATCAAAATATTCTGTTAAATTATTTAATTTAATGCTCCTAAAATGTAGTTTAAGAATCTCTGTTCTCGCTACACAAAATTATCTTCACGGACAGATCTGAAGACTAAAACACCCTGGTCCCTTTTGTAAGCAAATTTACAAAAAATATGAAATTGAACCAATATATGCAAAACAAGAAAGATCAATCATGCATAAGCATTGATTATGAAACACTTTCCAACTGGAATGCAAGTTCATTTAAAAATTTCTAAAATGTGATACATTCAGTGGTGATGTCTTTTACATTATCACAGTACTACAGTAATTTATTATACTTAAATATTTAAAACTGTATCGAAATATAAATCATCTGATTCTCTATGCAAAATCAATTAATATTTCATTCATATAACTTGTATTCCAGACTCCAGAGCTAAAGAATTTTTTTGTGTGAAAAAAATTCAGCAATTCTTATGTAACTCACCTTACTATCGCTTGAGATATTTCCATTTTGTATATGTTAAAATTAGGCTTCGTTGAAGAAATAATAAAAGTTTAGGGTTCATTTAAAATCACAACAATTGTAATTGCATAGGCACGGAATTTAGATTCACAGATAATAAACAGATACACAGATAATATATGTGTGTGTGTGTGTCTATGTATTCAAAGTATTGGAATCGTTCTGAAGATCGGAACTCGAATTTTCGAAGAATCTACACGTTTTGGGACTTCTAGAACACGAAAAAACTATTTTTAGGAAGACGTATGTGTGTTTAAGGGTGTATCTGTGTATGTTTCTGTGTGTCTGTGAGGATATTACATCCACTCTAATTGAAAAACTAATGGACCGAATTTAATAAAATTTGGTAGGTATGTTTTTTGTGGGAAATCCTGATGTTCATTAGATTATAGTACGATTCGTAATAAAAGAACCTGCCTTCTTTGCGAAATGGCTGATAGCAATTGCCTTTATCCACTCTAGCTAAAAACTAATGGAACAAATTTAACAAAATTTGGTGTATAATATTTCAATAACCTACATGTGATTTATATACCAAACTTAACAAAATTTGGTATATAAATCATTTGTAGGATATTCTAGTACGATTCGGGAAAAAGGAACGGGTTATTTTTGCGAAATGGCCCGCAAAAATTGTTAAATATAAAAATAAAAGACTACGTGTGCTCAATTATATCAATTAAATTCCTATTTTATGCGGGGCTTTTGACAACAAAAAGAATAAGACTAACCCCATTACTCTAGGTCTAGCCGTTCTTGAGATATTCTAGTTTTTTCGCGTTTTCGCTACGCCATTTTTGACAAAAAGTCCGGCTATCAAATAAGAACCAAATTTAAGGTTCTATAAAAATTTGGTGGATCTATATTTAAAGATCTACCAAATTTTTGGAGAATAAAATGCTCAACAAATTTAAGCTGTGTACCAAATTTTAACTCTCTAGGACGTAGGAAAGTGCATTAAAAATGTCATCAAATAAGTATACCATGAAGAGTTGTATAAAATTAAAAAGAAATTTGAAAAATTGTTAACTACCAAATTTATTTTAAAATGGGAAGCCTCTCTCATATACAAAAAAAATTGATTAAATTATTGGAAAGATATTTATTATATAATATATTTCGTTTTTCTTTCTGGAGGATATTCCAAAAGTCAGAATTTAATTGAATTTTTTTTTCCTTATATTAAATAATTTAACATATTTTACTGAAATTGTTTTATATATTTTATGGAATAATGTGAATATTACGTAAAAATTTCTAAGCAATTTGTGAATTTTAAATTTGCTTAAAAAATGTTTGAATAATTAAGTCCCATAGGGTTCAATGTATTTCATTTTTTCAACCCGGGTTCAATAAAAAACTAATTGGGTGATATTATTTATTTATATTCCCATAGATCCCACAGACCGTCTGAAAAACATACTAAAATTTCATTTTGATAAAGTCATATTTCCGGCAGTTATCGTGCTAACGGACAGACAGACAGACAGACAGAATGAATGAACAAAGTCATAAACACTTTTCAACTGTGTTGTAAAGTGTTAAAAAGAGATATATTATATAATAAATATCTTTCCAAGAGATAAATTATTTTGTATATGAGAGAGGCTTCACATTTAAAATAATTTTTCAATTTCTTTTTTAATTTTATATAACTCTTCATGATATACTTATTTGATGACATTTTTAATGCACTTTCCTACGTCCTAATGAGTTAATATTTGGTACACAGCTTAAATTTGTTGAACATTTTATTCTATAAAAATTTGGTGGATCGTTAAATATAGATCATACATTTTTTTCGAAATGGCCTGCAAATAATCTCCGTTCACTTCTATAAATCATTGTTGTAATGTTGTTAAAAATTCTGATGTGGCCAGCACATGTCTTTCACTGCAGACTCATATTCACGTTGTCTTTATTTCTTCAATAATAATTTGAGTTTATCTGCACAAAATAACATCCATAAGTATTTTAAATGACATTGAATTTGCACGTTAAACTTAAATTTGGTTCTCATTTGATAGAACGACTTATTGTCAAAAGTGGCGTAGCGAAAACGCAAAAAAAAACCTGAAATATCTCAACGGCTAGTCCTAGAGTAATGGGGTTAATCTTATTCTTTTTGTGGTCAAAAATCACGTATAAAATAGGAATTTAATTGATATAGTTGAACACACGTAGTCTTTTATTTTTATATTTAACGATTTTTTCGGGCCATTTCGCAAAAACAGCCCGCTCCTTTTTCCCGAATCGTACTAGAATAACCTACAAGTGATTTATATAACAAATTTTATTAAATTTGGTATATAAATCACTTGTAGGTTATTAAAATATTTTACACCAAATTGTGTTAAATTTGGTCCATTAGTTTTTAGCTAGAGTGGATAAAGGCAATTTTGGCCGGGCCATTTCGCAAAGAAGGCAGATTCTTTTATTACGAATCGTACTATAATGAAATGAACATCAGGGTTTCACACAAAAAACTTAGCTACCAAATTTTATTAAATTCGGTCCATTAGTTTTTCAGTTAGAGTGGATGCAATATTCTCACAGACACACAGAAACACACACAGATACACCCTTAAACACACAGACGTCTTCCTAAAAATAATAGTTTTTCGTGTTCTGGAAGTCCCCAAACGTGTAGATCCTTCAAAAATTCGAGTTCCGATCTTCGGCACAATTCCAATACTTTGCATACATACATACGTATACGCATATATTATCTGTGTATCTGTATTATCTGTGTAGCTAAATTTTGTGCTTAAGCAATTACAATAGTTGTGATTTTAAATGATCCCTAAACTTTTATTATTTCTTCAACGAAGCCTAATTTTAACTTATGCAGGACGCAAATATCTCAAGCGATTGTAAGGGGAGTTACATAAGAATTGCTGCATTTTTTTCACACAAAATTATTTAGCTCTGTAGTCTGGAATGCAAGTTATATGAATGAAATTTTCATTGATTTTGCATAGAGAATCAGATGATTTATATTTCGATACAGTTTTAAATATTTAAGTATAAAACATTACTGTAGTACTGTGATAATGTAAAAGATATCACCACTGAATGTATCACATTTTAGAGATGTTTAAATAAAATTGCATTTCAGTTGGAAAGTGTTTCATAATCAATGCTTATGCATGATTGATCTTTCCTGTTTTATTTTATATGACTTTTTGATATTTGTTTTGAAAAATGTGCAATATCTCGAGAACGGTTCATGTTAGCGTTCTAACATTTATGTCAATCGTTTTCTAATGAAAAGTTACATAAGAAATGTTTATTTGCGTAACTTTATTAGCGGTTTTGATTTTTTGACGATTTTTTTCAAAATTTCACTTGAAAATTTAGGGGGAATCTGTACATTCGATTGCGTATAAAAACAATAGGCTTCCAGTGTTTAAGGATTGTGATTTTTGTACCACTGACACACACACACTGACACACGCACATACTTTTACACACACACACACACTTTCACACACGCACATACACCCACACACAGACATCACCTCAAAAATGTTTGATTCATGATCAGGGATGCTTGAAAAGTGCTCTCCCGTTAAAAACTCGAATGTTCGCGCCCATCCCAATACTTTCTTTATATATTACGTATATAAGCAAAGTAATTAGGGTCGTAGAACTTTTCTGGTAGAAATATTTAATACTTCAAAACCCATTAATACTGCATATCATTTAAATTAAAAAAAATTAAATTGTTTATCATAGAAAAAATTAGCAACTAGAACTCGGAAAGATTTTATTTAAGATATTTACACTAAAGAGCCAGAAAAACTGTTACAATCGGGCGAATGCAAATAATGGAGGTATGCAACCAATCAGCGTAACGCGATGCGGTCGACAGTGCGTAAATGAGACAGCAAGGTGTCTGAGGAGGCTATTAGATCGGTTCTTGCTGTTACAATGGCAGGTTCTCAAGATTTAAGTGATTTTGAACGGGGAGTAATAGTCGGCGCACAAGAGATGGGGCATAGCATTTCCGAAGTAACGATGAATTTTAGATTTTCGCGCATGACCATTTCAAGAGTGTACCGAGAATATCAGGTTTTCGCTAAAATCTCAAATCTCCGACAGTGGTGCGGCCGGAAAAAGACCTTGACAGAACTGGATCATCGACGGCTGAAAAGAGATAGACGTGCAACACTTCCTCAAATTGCTGGGGATTTGAATGCAGGGCCATCAACAAGTGTCAGCGGACGTACTGTGCAACGTACCCTCATTGATATGGGCTTTCGCAGCCGCAGATCAACTTGTGCACCGTTGTTGACTTCGCGGCACAAAGTTCTGCACCTCGCTTGGGCTCGCTAACACCGTCATTGGACTGTTAATGACTGGATAAACGTTGCCTGGTCTGAGGAGTCACGTTTCCAATTGTATCGGGCGGATGGCCGTGTACGGGTGTGGAGACAAGCCCATAAATCCATATATCCCTCATCGCAACAGGGGACTGTTCAAGCTGGTGGAGGCTCTGTGATGGTATGAGGCCTATGCAGTTGGCATGCTATGGGACCTTTAATAGGTCTAAACACGACTCTGACAGGTGACCGGTACGTTAACATCCTTTCTGATCACCTGCACCCATTCATATCCAGGCCAACGGCCGTACCGTGCTGAAAACACCGGTTCTCGTTAGATCACCGAAGTCAAGCAGCATCGGGCGCGGTTAGTACTTGGTGGGTGACCACCTCGGAACGCCGCGTGCTGTTGACCATCTCGGGTGCGGTATCCCCGTGGTTTGCGCGCTAGATTTGCACGCTGCCATATATGCCGCCGTGTTCATGCGGAGTACGATCACGTTAAACATGTGGGTCCGTAAGTCCTTCCGAGAGGTTGGTGGTAGGGGAAGGAGGGTACGGTCCCTGTGGATGCCTCCCCCACTGGGTTCCGGTCTAAATTGGGTGGCACTTCCGGCCGTCCATACAGTTACCTTACACCTTTCTGGTAGGTCGGACGGTCTGAGTCATCAACATCAACCCATTCATGTCCTGTGTGCATTCCGACGGACTTGGATAATTCTAACAGGATAATGCGACACCTCACACGTCCAGAGCAGCTACCGAGTGGCTCCAGGAACACTCTTCTGACTTTAGTTACCTCCATTGGCTACCTAATTACCCAGACATGAACATTATCGAGCATATCTGCGATGTCTTGCAACGTGCTGTCCTTAAGAGATATTCACCACCTCGCACTGCCATGGCTTTGTGGACTGTTAGGACCATGTGTCCTGCCCTGCAGGATTCATGGTGTCAACTTTCTCTAGGATATCTTCACACATTAATTGAATCCATGCCACGACGTGTTGCGGTACTTCTGCGTGCTCGTGGAGGTTCTACACGATATTAGGTAGGTGTACCAGTTTTTCTGGCTCTTCAGTGTATATTATTTACAGTTTTAAACGGGAATGTTTTCTCTTCAGTAGAAAATGAGCATACTTTTCTATTTCTTCACGTCCTTGCAAAATAGCTACTCAGACAAATATCTAACCTATAGTCCATACAATCGTGGATAATTAAACGAGTCTGAACAATAATGTTTACGAGAGAAAAATGATTTCTAAAATCCTTGAACAACAGTAACAAAATTTTAATTATGGTTTATAGAAAAATTTAGTGAATTAGTATAACTCGAAATATTATTTTTTGTTTTTAACTGAGGTGTCTAATGGTTATAGTTTTAAACGGGATATGTTTGCTCTTAAGTATATAGAAAAGCAACATATTTTTCTATTTCATTGCGTCTTTGTTAAACAGGCACCTAGGCAAATATACAACATTTGGTTATTTTCAGTATATATCTTAAAAACAGTCTTAAAACCTGGAGTCACAACTAAAGCATATATTAACGCAGGTGCTGTACACACTGTAATAACGCGATGTCTAGAATGAAAGTAGAAAAGTTTTTATTTCTGTACATAATAGCAATAACACTATCAATTGTGGATAAAAACTAACTGAAATAGAAAGACAATTTCTATTTTGCATACAAATTCAATAAATAAATGTTATATCACATTTTTACAATTTACATTTTAGAGACCCATAATGTCAAGTCTCACCATTTTAACTCAAGACTCACCGGATTCAGCACCTACTATCTTTAGAATTTTGCATTTTATAGAATAACTCCAATTGAAGCTTGCAAATAGCCACATATACTCCCAAAGTTAAGGGTATTTTTGAAAGAAATATCATTTTCTACACTCGTGAACAGAAAATATTATTCAGCAATTAATTTGGATTTTGAGCCTTGTTAGTAGTGTTTCAATTTACATTAATATTTAAAAAATAGTCTTTTCTAACACGTAATAAGCAAACTGATAGCTATTATAACAAAACCAGTCAGCGGTCATTACTAGCTATTCACGATTAAATTATTTTGTGTAAAAATATTAATACCTGTAGGAGTCTGTGCTGTTTGTGTGCATCGCTTTATATCCAAGAATTGGCACTTTTCAAACTACTAAAAAAATTCATATCGAGATTTTGACTTCAATGTCCATTTAAGTAATTTATGTGGTACTAATTTTAGATCTTGGATTTCCTGTAATGAAGCGTATGTCTGTACTTAAATGCATTTACTATCTAATTTTCATCACTTTTATAGTAGCGACTGACTTGGCTGTAATGAGCATATCGTTTGCTAGACAAAATGAAGAAGCGCTATTTTCAAGCCTTGCTGAGTAGCTAATTAATGAGAGAATTCTCCGAATGGAAGCTTTATTCTCTTTGTACGTAAATTGCAAAAAAATGTGTGGAACACATGTCTCGTATTGTATTTTCAATGTACTTGAAATTCTACATGTTAATATCAGAAGCACAAAATAAAAGTTATTTATTTTTAATATTTTGTGTAGTAAAATTTTATTTATTCTGGTTAAAAAAACCCTGAGAGTTTAGGACAGCAATTTGTGCAAGATGAGCGAAGTATTGTAATAGGCTTATTATTATAGTTCAGACGCATGCGCACTCAGTCTGACGCAGTTTTGCCGAAACTGCGTCAGACTGAGCGCGCAGGCGTGTTCTATTACAACACTTCGCACATCTTATCTTTTTGCCAGTCTTGCAAAATCGCTGTCTTAAACTCCCATTTTTTTTCCCACTAAGAGGAATATATGAAACCAGGAATGTACTGAGTACAATCTTTATTTCACCGCATTTTCTATACGTGATCATATAAAAGAAAAGCCTCTTTGCATCTGATTCTGCGTATCTTGACAGGTACTAAATAGGATCTGTTGATTGCAAACACCCATACAGTTTTGATTATCCAAAACTTTGGATATTTCCTGAAACTCAAACAGCATGGTTGATGTTAATTTCCTAAAATTATATAAACACATAAAAATCATAATGTGAATGAGCAATAAGTAAATTGTGAAATTAGATGAAATTGGATTCAAAGATCAATTAAGGCATTTTTTGTTAATGGCAATTAAATTAAATGTTACGTTATTGGGGATAAACTTAACAAAAACATTTTTTAGAAAATATTCTGGTGGATTAGTTGGGTTAAGGAATTTTTAAATAAATGAAATTTCCAGTCATACAGCATATTTAAAGAAAGACACAAAAATAAATTATTCCACAAATTATTTGCCATTGTACGTTTTGATCATGAAACTAAAAACTCGAGACCTAATCAATGTGCTTACTGAAAGCCCTATGTGCAAAAACCAGGCAGGAAGCCTGAATGTTCCAGAGAGAAAAAAATTGTGTTGGCAATAAATTAATAGTAGCGTAATAATTCGAGATTTAATGATTTTTTTAATCTGCATACCACCTTCTACAAGACAATTTTTATATTTCTGAAACAATTCTTGCACAAACTTTGCACATACTTCTTTCCCCAAAGACTGTAAAACCAACTTGTTTATCAAAATTTATCTAAAAGGAATTCATACGTTAAACAGCAATTAAAATGTAACGATTTTAATATATAGAAGGATCTGCTAAAAACAATTGTCATTCATAATAGTAAAAGTATAATTGGGGCAAGTTACTGTGATGGTTAGGTACTTTGGGGGCTGAGTAAGTTTTTTACTGGATTACATAAATTACAGTCTTCAGGTGTAAACATTATTTTTATTGATAATATCGGGGATTATAGATATTTTCAATTTATTACATCATTATTTTATTTTGGCAAAAATTGCTGAAACTCATATATTGTACGTAGTATGGGTAATCTTTTACAAATGTACGGGCATATCTTCTAATTCACGAGAATATAAGTAGTACAAGTATATTGGCATATATTTTGACATATATTGACACATATATTGTAAGAAATATTAGAAAAGAAAAGTGACCTTAGACATCAAGAACCCCAGATTCCCCATTTACCTCGCGAAAACGCTCTAAAACCCGCTAATCTTCAGCACTACAATTTTAACCGAGAGGGAACCGAACTCGAGCTTAAAGCCCCGCAACTTGACGCCCCAAGCCTCTCGGCTAAGAGGGCGACAACTGGTGATTGAATTTTGGTGTATTTAAGTTTATCAGTTTAGCATGTCTCTTTAAATAAGTTGAAAAGACACGGCTAAAATTGACGCGGACAGAACTCTCGACAAAAACATCCTCTACTTTCTAACACTATAATTTTATCCTTTTTCCCCCAAGAGGGAATCGAACCGGAGCCTAAAGGCCTCGCAACTTGACGCCCTAAGCCTCTCGGCCAAGAAGAAGTCGATTGGCGGCCACTTTTGGTGTATTTAAGTTTAACATTTTAGCATGCCTCTTTAAATAATTTGAAAGGACACTGCTAAAATTTTCGAAGACAGAACGCTCGACAAAAACATCCTTCACTAAGCAATATTGCCATGACTTTAATCAACATTGGGGCTAGAATCGTAACAAAATTGGCTTGATTTCAAACCTCTATTGATAGTATTTAAAAGCAACATTGCACAATGTAACCATTTTACGGATAAGTTCAGCAATGTTTGGTTGCCAAACGTTTAAAAAAATGGATAAATCTTATATAATATATAAAATGAAAAATATTATGAAAATATAAAATGAAAATTGGAAATATTGTGCCTGCAATTGTGCCATAAAATATGTATGAAGAACACAATAAAATGTCGACTCCTTTCAAAATAATTTAGCATATAGTTTACTAGCATATCAATAATTTATCATATCAAACTCGTTTGATTGCTTATAAAGTCTTCGGCAACATTGTAACGGCATTATTGGTTCTTTCTCCACAGAACTGTAACGCCGATAAAAAGCAAAGAAAAACCTTCCACATTTTTAACCTGTTTTATAGGATGCTAGTTTCGCAGTAGAAATTTCATTGACACGCTATGACCGAAGTTAACACGCATTGGTCTTGCAAATTTAATCATTTACATACTTGGTATAAAGGAATTTGCATGCGAAATTTCCAGATGATCGGATTATTTTTTTAGGGGTGCTTCGTTTTTTTTGTTTTGTTTTTGTGCAAAAGAGTGTATGTGATAAACGAAACTGATGATATTGAAAATAATGAAAAAACTGAACTTTATTGAAATTTTATGCTACTGTATTTGAATTATATGGTATTCCCCGTTTCAGTGACCATAGGCCCATATTATATGTCGTAAACGAAGCAAATGAGATTGAAAACAACGAATCAATTTTATTTGAGTTTTACGTTACTTTATTAGAGTCTTATGATATACGCCAGAAAAGTTACCATAGATCCATATTATATGTTTTCAACAAAACAGATGAAATTAAAAACAGCAAATAACTTTCTGAAATTTATTAGAGTTTTATGTGATTTTATTGGAGTTTTATGATATTCGTCATACATTTACCATAGGCTACATGTTGTAAACGAAGCAAATGAGATTGATAACAACAAATAA
The DNA here is from genome assembly GCA_951213105.1 of Amaurobius ferox. Classification (NCBI taxonomy): domain Eukaryota; kingdom Metazoa; phylum Arthropoda; class Arachnida; order Araneae; family Amaurobiidae; genus Amaurobius; species Amaurobius ferox. The sequence continues at coordinate 52,492,056 of OX578145.1, forward strand.
ACTTCTTGAACTTTATTGTAGTTTTATGTAACATAGCATTTATAGCATAGGGCTATACATAAGGCGAATGTGCGATGTTCAAGAGTATCCATTACAGCGTCAAGCATAAAACATAGATTTATTTACAAGAACATACTCTCTCTCCCTCTCCTCTCTCTCTCTATCTGTATTTACAAAAACATTACGTAGATAATGTACAGGAACATTATTGAAATAGAGCTACATCATAATTCGCTTGCAGGTAGCATCCGAAATACGAATGTCCGAATGATGGTGATAAAGTTTGGATACTCGTTTATAACAGCCAGGGTAGAAGTGCTGCCTGCGCATGCGATATATGCAAATCTAGAGTCCCTCTGGAGAGCAAGAAAGTGTTATGCTAATCACTTGATCAGCGTCTTTATACAAATCGTTGGAGGAGCTTCGTGGTGGAAGATGATTGGTCAGATATCTGTGTGGATGTCTCTTTTGAATCCTCTAAGGGTTTTAGTAGAAATGCGGGTTTCAAACTTGATCAATGCAGATCTTGCTTTTTCGTCCTCGGAATTCAGTGGGCAATGTCTGTGAGTGCACACATTAGGAAAGGTCCATCGTATGAGGTCTGTGACGGTCGTCATACGAAGTACAAAATTATGTGTTAGCTTGGGAAGTTCCTTGTGGTTCCTTTTGCATGAACTAGAGGTCCTCCAGTTTAAATACAGTGAGATGTATTGTGTTTTGCAGCTTGCAGAGAAATGGTTTGCGCTAAACTTGGAAATTCACTTAGCAACCTAGTATAGGGTGAATCTTACTCACTGTACAAGTAAGAGGATCTGCGTCGTACTTCTTTTGATGCGGATTTTTGTACAGCTGCTGATTAGTCTTTGATTTTTCATGTCGGCCAGTAATCCGAATTTTGCTAGGAAGTCTGCACCTAAAATTGCTCGGAAAACATCGGCAATTACGACATTCCAAATGAATTTTCATTGTAATCCAAATTTTAAAGTCAGTTTTGTTCCAAACCTTTATAATTTGGTTCGATTGCTGCTTATAACGGGGAAATCTTTTTTTACTATAGCAGTATGCGTGTTGCTTCTAAAAACCGATATCATTGCGCCGCTGTCGACTAGAAATTGTATATGAGATAGCTTGACTTATAGGAATAAGAGACTGTTCCCAAGGTTTCTATGCATCGTCGCCGAAATGATTGAGTCAGCTAGTTTTCGGTTAAAAAACTTGCATGGCTTTGCACACTTGCGAGCTTGTCCTTGCAATTTTGAGTGATACCAATACATATCGACATTTCGGGATTGCGATCGATATAGAGTTCGTAGTTTGGATCGAACAGTAGTTTGCAATTTTTTTTAATTGCTTTACGGTTTCCGTCAGGTTTGCAACTTGAGCTTCGAAGCGCAAAATATGACTATTTTCTGCCACTTCTGATATTGAGAGTGATGTGGAAGCACCGCATATATCATCCGCCGTTTCAGAAATTTTCTGTAGCGATTCTGAACTAATCGATAAGATTTGTTGCACATGAACTGGTAGTCGTTGAAAAAACAGCGTCAAAGTACGTCTTCGTGAATTTTTGTCCAGGAGCGATCTTGCATTTCGCAAAGTAAATGACTTGGTTTCCTATCTCCTAACTGCAATTCCGGAAAAAGGTTGCGAAGTTTTGCGACTTCAAAATCTGCAAAGTGCGTAATGATTCTATTTTTCAACACAGAATAAGGTTCATTTTCAGGAGGTGTGCGAATTATATCTGTGGCATGAGTCAAGATATCACAATCTAGAGCTGCAATTATACATTGGAATTTTGTTTTTTCATTTACGATTCCGTAAAACAGGAATTGAGAGTTCAGGTGCAAAAAGCATAAATTTGGGTTTTCCAGAACTGAGGTGCTTTGAAAGCAACTCTTGTGAGTTCTACAGAACTAACAATCTTCTTTCGGAGCTGAAGCACTTTTTGTATCGCTGACTGGTGTCAAATGAGTTCCGATAAACTCAGTTGTAGTCATAGTTTCGTTAGGAACTACGGAAAACGTACCTTTTCAAACCTCACTTTGATACGTCAAAGTGACGTCAAAGTTGATACTCACATAAATTGAAGCATCTAATTTCCGGTGAATTGGAGCCTCAGGAAAGTTGGATCCACCACGTCTCCGGTAAGTTGGATTGGAGACATTACGTTTTAGTAAAGTTGGAGCCATCAGATCTCAGGGTCACCACTCTATGGCTTAGGGTCATACATAAGGCGAAGTTGCGATGTTGAAGAGTATCCGGCAAGCATGAAACATAGATTTATTTACAGGGACATCACATAGATTATGTACAGGAACATTACGTGGGTTATATACAAGAACATTACATAGATTATATACACGAACATTACGTAGATTATATACAAGAACATTATTAAGATAGAGCTACATTATAACGCGTGCAGCATCCGAAATACGAATGTCCGAATGATGGTGATAAAGTTCTGAGACTCGCTTATGAGAACCAGGGTAGAAGTGCTGCGCATGCGGTATATGCAAATCTAGAGTCTCTCTGGAGAGCAAGAAAGTTTTATGCTAATCGCTTGATCAGCGTCTTTACACAAATCGCTGGAGGAGCTTCGGAATACATTATCCACGCAAAATATTTACGCATGGTTGAAAAGTGTTTATGACTTTGTTCATTCATTTTGTCTCTCTATCTGTGCGTTCGCACGATGACTGCCATAAAAATGACTTTATGAAAATAAAATTTTGAATGTTTTTGAGACGGTTAGTGGGACATACAAGAATGTATATGTATAATATCACTCAATTAGTTTTGGATTGAACCCAGGTTGAAAAATTTAAATATATTGAAACCTATGGGACTCGAAAGGTTTAGGAAATATTAAAATTACCCCATACAATATATACCAAAAATTTCAGCAAAATATGTTCCGTAGCTTAAAAAAATTAAAATAATAATTGCACCCGTATTATATGAAAAGGTCAAGTGCCCCACTTCAAAAAAAATATGGCATCTATCTTTTTTCAAATGTCAAAATCGTGATTTTTAATTTGTATTTAGTGTTGGGCCCGTCCTAAAACCGCTTTACTTTTGTTGTTGTTGAGACCCAGACCGTCCGACCTACCAGAAAGGTGTAAGGTAACCATTTGGACGGCCGGGAAGTGCCACCCAATTTAGGCCGGAACCCAGTGGAGGAACCATCCACAGGAACCGTACCCTCCTTCCCCTTCTACCAACCCCTCGGAAGGACTTTCGGACCCACATGTTTAACGTGATAGTACTGCGCATGGCACGGCGGCAGTTGTGGCAGCGTGCAAATCCAGCGCGCAAACTACCGGGCTACCGCGCCCGAAATGTGCCAACAGCACGCGATGTTTCCAGGTGGTCACCCACCCAAATACTAATCTCGCCAGAGGCTGCATGACTTTGGTGATCTAACAAGAACCGGCGTTTTCAACACGGTAGGACCGTTGGCTCTCGCTTATACTTCGATGTCAGTATCTCGGTATATCTGCAGTGCATGCCAGCTCGTCTCAGTGCAAAATAGTCGCTTTACTTTTGTTGTTGAGAGCCAGACCATCCGACCTACCAGAAAGGTGTAAGGTAACTGTTTGGACGGCCAGGAAGTGCCACCTAATTTAGACCGGAACCCAGGGTGGGAGGCATCCACAGGGACCGTACCCTCCTTCCCCTACAACCAACCTTTCGGAGGCACTTTCGGACCCACATGTTTAACGTGATGGTACTCCGCATTAACACGGCGGCAGTTGTGGCAGCGCGCAAACGATCGGGTAACAGTGCCCGAAATGTGCCAACAGCACGCGGGGTTCCCTGGTGGTCACCCACCCAAGTACTATCCGCGACCGATACTGCATGACTTCGGTGATCTAACGAGAACCGGTGTTTTCAGCACGTTAGGTCTATTGGCTCTTGCTTATACTTCAATGTCATTATTTCGGTATATCTGCAGCGCATGGCAGCTCGTCTCAGTGCAAAATAGTCGCTTTACTTTTGTTGTTTGTTGAGATCCAGATCGTCCGACCTACTAGAAATGTGTAAGGTAACTGTTTGGATGGCCGGGATGTGCCACACAATTTAGACCGGAATCCAGTGGGGGAGGCATCCACAGGGACCTTACCCTCCTTCCCCTACCACCAACCTCTCGAAAGAACTTTCGGACCCACATGTTTAACGTGATCGTACTTCGAATGAACACGGTGGCAGTTGTGGCAGCGTGAAAATCCAGCGCGCAAACCACCGGGCTACCGCGTCCGAAATGTGCCAACAGCACGCGATGTTCCCAGGTTGTCACCCACCCAAGTACTAACCGTGCCCGATGCTGCATGCCTTCGGTAATCTAACGAGAACCGGTAGGCCGTTCGAGCGCGGGGCCTTTCGGGGTCGTTCGGGCGCGGTAGCCCGGTAGTTTGCCTACTGGATTTGCACGCTGCCATAACTGCCGCCGTGTTCATGCGGAGTACGATCACGTTAAACTTGTGGATCCGTAAGTCCTTCCGAGACGTTGGTGGTAGGGGAAGGAGGGTATGGTCTCTGTGGATGCCTCTCCCCACTGGATTCCGGTCTAAATTGGGTGGCACTTCCCGGCCGTCCAAATGGTTACCTTACACTTTCCTGGTAGGTCGGACGATCTGGTTCTCAACAACAACATTGTACCGCGTCCAGTCTCCTAATATGCTGCTCTATACCTTCGGATGAGTCGGGCGGCATGGGCTTTCGACATTGTACCCCTTGAGGCCGCCCCTTGCGTCGAAAGTTTTTTGCGGTTTATCGAATGTTTTTTGCGATGTATTTTGCGGTTTTTGCGGTCTATTTTTGTGGTTTATGATATTAAAGTTAATTTTATTGCTGATTTGATTTTATCATTGGATGTTCTTATATATATTTTTATATTGAAATCAAGGTTGTGTGTATCAATGGAAAATTAAGGTATGTGTATTTTATGTTATGAATTTGTTTCATTTTATTGAAAAAAATTGTCAAAAATTATAGATTTTTCATATAAAGGATTTATTTTTCTTTAGATAGTTTATTTAGATTATTTTTCTTTAGTTTATTCAGATGGTAGCAAAGATGAATTTAATGCCTGCGGCAGTGGTTTTTTTTCAAAACTGCTACTTTCACAAATCATCTCAGGATTAGGAATCCAGATTTCTGCTCAGTCTTTAGATCTGAGCTTATTGCCATCGAGGATTAACTAAAATCTATTAAATCTGATACCTCTTATTGTGATATTTGGATCCTGACTGATAGCAGTAGTGCTATCCATCACCTGAGCAACTGGACAATTATTGGAGATAGAACTTCACTTTCGATACTTGAGATCCTCAAAGATCTTTCTCAACGGCATGAAGTTCACTTACAATGGGTACCGTCTCATATAGGACTCATTTATGAGACTGCTGATGCTCTGGCCAAGGAGGGAGTCTCTCTTCCTTCTTCTTTATGTGACACTTTGTCTTACCTTGAAATCTACTCAAAAATGAAAATTTTAAACGAGAAACTATGGATGACCTCCTCCAGTACACACCTGGTATGACAGGAAATCCCCTGGTGGTGCCCTTACCGTTAAGGGCGACAGAAGGACGCAGACCACCATTAGCAGATTTGCCAGTGGACACTTAAAATGTCTTACTTTTAATCAGGGGCAAAAATCTTATTCGTCTTGTTCTAATTGCAAGTCCGCAGACGCCTCCCCTGACCATCTTTTGAGCTATCTGGGGCTTGCTAAGGAAGATATCTATAAAAACCCTTTGTTGGTTTTTAATTTCATTGTAACTTTTGAGCTCTTGGACCTGATCTAGCCTACGGCTAGTACGGGCGGCATAAGTCACACACTTTTTATTTTATGTAACAATAGTGTAGTCAAATTCAACTTCTGGATGCTTTTATACACACAGATTTTTAATGCAATTCAATTTTGCTATTTGAATGACACTTTTTATTTTATAAAAAAATATAGTAAAACTTGTTTTCACCACTCTCATTTTTGGGCTGCATCCTAGGCAGATGATCAATATACAAAGGGCTGTGATCTAAATTTTTTAATATTGTAGAGTCATAAAATATTTATCATGGTTATGTTACTAATAAAAAATACACAAGTACATACTTTGAAAGATGTTTATGGGTCTGAAGGAAAGGGGGTGTAACTTTTTATGTGCTAAAATATAGATATTGAAAAAAAAAAAAAAATTAGAGCACGGTTTTTATTAATGTAGTCTAAATATAAAATTTTAACTAACATAAATGACCAGCCTATTATCACTTAAATTAGGAAATCGCAGTTATATTGAAAGTACTTTTATAATAGACATACGTGAAAGAGATCAATTATTAAAGTATTATTACATATTTTGCATACCTGGGAGTGGGGGGGGGGGTCATACATAATCTATACTCATGTCCTAAAGCTAAAAATAATTATATACATTTCAATAGGAGAAATACACATTTTGCTCTGTCACTCTTAATGTACTTTACATAGAAAAAAAAACTTTCTGTAGGAAATAGAAGAACTTAGAACACTTAGCAGATACACAACAAATTTAAATATTGCATATCTATTTTATGAAGTGTATATCCATGATTAAAAATTGAAAAGGCATTGAAAAATGATTTGGAATAATAAATTTCTTCATACAAAAACATGAAAATTCATTAAAGAATAACGTTTCACTTTATCACAAATTTATCATCTGAAGTCATTTTTCTATGATTTTTATTATTTAACTTATATATAGATTTTTAATGAAGGATTCACGTATTAAATGCATGCAAAATTTCAATTTGTTGTATTCAACCGATGTAGCGCCATCTACCACAGAACGTTGTCCCTACTAGCCGTTTACAACGGATTTCATAACGGCCTAATTCTGTTATGATGGCTATATACATTTTATTTTATTTATAACCCCACAGAACAAAAGTATAATTTTTTACGACGGAATCTATTTAAGTAGCACTAGATTTAGCCAAATCGGATATATATTTTTATTTTTGCATAATCTTAAGGTAGACCAATAATATCATTATAACGATATCATTGAAATACAAATAACTTCATTCAATGTCAGAGGCAAGAGATGAATATATCTCTATATCTGCTTATAGCGCTGCATGATATCTCTATTGTCACAACAATCTATATGAAGATGGACTAAGAGACGATTGCAGCGTGAAAGCAGAACGTAATTCAAATCAGATAAACACATTAGATATAACGACGAAATGTACTGGCCAGACATTACACAGTGAAATTTTTTTAATATTATGCTCTACCTGCATTCTATACTTAGCAAGGTTATTGAATATCAGTGCCATTATATGCTTTAATTTTTCTATTTTAACTCATTTTCCTAAGTTATTTGACTTATATATTTCTTAAATATATTAAAATATTGAAAATTTTTATCTGTTCATAATGTTCTGTAAATTTTCCCAATTATTTTATTAATAGCCTTATTACATTTTAAATGCTACTTCCTATTTCATTTTTGATAATCAATTCTGGCTACAGTTTTATTCTAGGTGGCACGATAAAATTTTTTATTTCCAAGTTCATTTAATTTATAATCCTTAGAATTTCACCATAGCAACTAATGTTTATAATGTTACATGGTGCTAATTTATTTTATTAAATGCCATTCATATCTAACACTGAGTTCTTCATGTTTTATAATATGTCACGTGCTCAACATTTTTTAATTTCACAAAGTCCTTGATATATTTATTGACAATAATAACTTTATATTATTCTGTGGCAACTTTTATTGTTTATTTACTTACTAGTAGAGATTATTCGGCGTTGATAGGGATTTACGTTGCAAAACTCTGATAAAAATTACACCCGAAAATATAGGGCCGTGAATCTTATACATTGTTTTTTCACCGTGAAAGAAGTAAATTCATTGCATTAAATTCATTACATAAGAAAAAAATCATTCCATTATATATGTCATAGTTTCTTCTTGTATACAGCACGCCTTTCGCAGCTATGGGTAGCCCTGGCTGGCAGCGTCTCGGAATGTGATTTTTAGGAATCCACAATTGATGTACAGTTAATATGTTCTGTTTGAAATACGTACAGTTTGAAAGGAAAATATGTACAGTTTGAAAAGTAAACTAAAATTCCACTTAACATTTGCAATGTTGCCTAGTGTTTAACACATTAAATAGCATTATCCTAATTTGTTAATGTTTTACCGCAATGCTTGTTAATCTCGAATAATAATGTAAACATAGATAAGATTTGATTGAAATTGAGTTTTTGAAGTTTTAAATGATAACCTTACCATAAAAGGACATACTTATTCACACATTGCTTAAGCACGGCCACACGCTTTGGCCAATCGGAACTGTTTCTACTTATTTAACGCATTGCCTAAACACAGCCACTCTTTGGCCAATCAGATCCATTGGATCATACATACATACTTTTCTTCTTTATATATATAGATAGATAATTTTATATTTATTTATTTATTATTCAAATCAAAAAATATTATGATATAAGAAAGAATCTTCATAAAATGCTGACAATTTGATTTCTTAATACTTTTCGATGTTGAGTAAGCCTGTGAAAATGAACCATGGTGATAGAGTTTCCATTTAAATTCATATATTTTTTTTCCAATGGTCAGACATTGACTCTTTCATCTTCGCCTATACATCGGCCAGAACCGTGAACTTCTTAGCCGTTATATGACGTTGCCCCAGCGCACCAGTGGGGGTGGTAACACATTGCGCCCAACAACACAAACATCTATGCCTGAAGTGGGACTCGAACCCACAACCCGGCAACCGAGTGATCACTAGGAAACGCCTTGACCGCTTAATCATCGCGTCGACTTATTTTGCCAACAGCACACGGTGTTCCCAGGTGATCACCCACCCAAGTACAATCCGCGCCCGATGCTGCTTAACTTCGGTGATTTAACGGGAACCGGTATTTTCAGCACGGTAGAGCCGTTGGCTCTAAATTCATATTTCAAACCTGCGATTTTCAAAAGTGAATAATACGTTCAATAAACTCCCACAAACTCGGATATTTAATTGACTTTCACGTTTGAAACAAACAATTTTCAACCTTTTTCGTTGGGAATCATGGAGTTAGAGAGCAGAACTCCTAGATGAACGTTTCGTTTTCCATTAATATCTCGACAACCCCTTGACCTAGAAACTCGAAACTTGAACTAAGTTTATGAGGGCTAATTCAAAGTTATACAAAATTTTTTATTAAGTCCGGTGCAGCTGTTCTCCCGTGGTGGTGAAACAAACGAAAGCTGCGTTTTTTATTAATATCGCAACAACCCCTAGTGATAAAAACTCGAAACATGGACTAAATTTTAAGTAGGGCTATTTCAAGACTAACCACCAAATTTCTTCAAATTCGATTCAGCCGTTCTCCCGAGATGCTAGATCATACATACATACATTCGTTATATATATATATAGAGAGAGATTATAAATATTTTTCATCATTATGGAACTGCAATCCCTCACGCAATATCTTGCTCTACCAACAATAGCACTCCCCTCCCCCTCAATACAATCAACCAAATAATTTGACTCCACCTGAATCCAAGTGATTTAATAAGCCTAAAGTCTCACCAACTGTCAGCAAATATGGTGTTAGGATGGTTGACTATAAAAATGTCCATCATTCTTACTCTTCGCAACCAGTAACATCTGTACATGTTCATGAACCAGTTGTACCAGTCACTCATATCGCGTCAAGTTTCCTCTCAGCTTCTGCTCCGCAGATTACAAACATATTATAAACAATTAACTGCAATGAACTACTTGAATCTACTGATGATTTTAATTCCGATACAATACATTGGATTCAACTGATATTTCTAACACTGATGTGTATAGTGATTTCTTATTGAAAGTCTTGAACAATACTAATAAATTGCAAAATTGTATATATATATATATATATATGTGTTTTTATACGCAATCGAATGTTCACAACCCCCCTAAATTTTCGAGTGAAATTTTGAAAAAAATCACCGAACAAATCACCGTATTCTGTATGTGATTATATTTCAATTACTTTTCAATCAATGGGAGTTAAGTAATACATACATTTCTTTGAAGCGGATGCTGAACAGCGATAATTTTTACTTTCCCTGCAATGCATTGTAATCTATAGGGAAAGTATTGCAATCATGCTGAAAATCATAACTCGCATTTTCGACGGAACTACACGTTTCGAGACGTCTAGAATACGAAAAAAACATTTTTAGCGTGACGTCTGTGTGTGTGTCTGTCAGTGCAATGTACGTAACCACTCTAACTCAAAAACTAATTGCCAGAATTTCATAAAATTTGGTAGGTGAGTCACTTGGGTATGACCTTGGTGCTGATTAGTTTTTGTTACGATTCGCAAAAATAGAGCCCGCTTTTTTTTGCGAAATGGCCCGCAAAAATGTCATGTATTCACTCTTGTTAAAATACTAATTCACCAAATTTCGCAAAATTTGATATATAAGCTACATGTGGAATACTCTGGTGCTGATTAGATTTTGGTATTATTCGGAAAATAAAAACCTGGCTTTTTTTACGAAATGGCCCTCAAAAATCGCCAAAATCTAAAACAAAAACTACGTATGTTCAAATATATCAATTAAATGCAAGTTTTATACATAATTTTTGATGAGGTAAAGAGTAAGAACAACTCTATTACTCTAGGACTAATCGTTTTCGAGATATTTAAGATTTTTTTCATTTAATTATGTCGCTTTTGGAAAAATATCCAATTACCGAATAAAAAGAGAAATTAATTAAAAATGCAAATTTAGTGTTATTTTGTGCAATTAAACTCAATTTAATGAATTATAAATTATATAAAGAAAAAATGAATTTGAGTCTGCAGGGAAAGTCATGTGCTGCCTACATCAGATTTTTAATTTCTCCTGCTACAGATTTTCCCAAAATTTTTTCGAAATTTTAGTATTCCGTAAAAAGAGAATGGGCAAGAGTTTTCCCATCAAAATATAAAAATCTATTACTGTGAATAAAAGTATTTTATATTTTATGAAAGTGCATTTACTATATTTTGGAAGAAATTATGAAACATTTTCCATTACATATTTTTTCAGTCTAGTAGGTAGGTGATCGAATATGGCTGTTGCGTTCCTATAACTGACTTATTTTGCGTCTGTAGATTATTATGCTGCCACCAGCGTAGAACAACTGATGTCCACTATGACAGCACTACAACTAGCAAGTTTCATTGCTGTCACTGAAGGTAATGCCTATTTTAAGCTTACGAGAATAACAAACACGAAACCGGTCAATGTATGTTGCTTTCGGAAATGGGAGCATCGGGAACGCCTCCTATAATTGGGTTTTGAAAATGTGAATTCATATCGAGGTATTATGCATTATTAATTTGGTGTGACGAGAAGCAGTTGGCAGGATCATACTTCCGACTGGTCATGACTGTCTCAGGGCTCATCTCCATCGAATCGGATTTGCTGCTTCCCCGGATTGCATTTTATGTGACCTAGGACAGCCTATGTCTGGGAAACATTTGGACAATTGTTCTGCACCAGTGACTTTTAATTCAATCATTAAGAAATCCTAGAGAGATAGCTCTCTGTCTAAAGGCCTATTGGTCAAACGACCGGCATTTGCAACAGTTTTTGACATTAAAACACATTTCATTTCACAAACGTGTTGGCCAATGGAAAATGGAGAGGACAGAAAAGAAAAGAAACGTCTGTTAAACAAATAAAGTGTGAGAAGATGGCCAGCACGTCAAAGTTAAGAATCTTTTTAAAAAATTTGCAAATAAGAGGCCGAAATGCATAGACTGCAAATTAAGAAGGGATCTCTACAGAAATCTTAAATCCATCCCCAAATTGATGGAAATCACGCCAAATGCGAGGTAATGGTTTGCAAATTTTGAATTCCGTGTGACGGACATATCTTCTACTTTTAAATAAATAATTTACACAACTTGTTTGTCAAAAGTTTGGCCGTGAGCCTTGTTTATCTTCAACGCATAAGATAATTAGACAGGAAACTGGCGACAATACAGCATAAATGGTAATGTCGCAGATTTCCTTTTCATTCTTAATGAATATTTATTATACATATGATACAATTTGAAATGCAATTAATATCTTACCAAAAATCAAACTTCTACAAAGCATGGGAAAATATATAGTTACGATTCTTTAAATGTATAGCATTGTAGTAAATTCATAATTGTTGAATTTTACAAACACACAAAGTTTCGCAGGCATTGTTGTTATGAACAAATAGAACATTTCTCAATCATTATTGTCATGAACAATTACGTTTCATTGTTGAAAACGCTGTTGCCATTTCAAAAAAACAATTATTTAAATAAAGATCTGAATTACCTGTATTTATGTATTTTGAATAGTTAAAAATCTAAATATTAATTATTTGAGATGCCAACATCATTTTTAACAATGAAAGTTTGAAATTTGAAGATACAACAAAGAAATTAAAATGGGGGACGACACATGGCAAAGCATTATAAATCCTCATGCCAGATTGCAAATCATTTGATGGCATAAGTCCAGCGTTAGCCCTGACACAAAATTTCTCTATTTAAAACGGATTTGGACAGCGGCTACATCGAGCATTTTTACTTTCCTTATATACATAGTATAATATATAAGAAAAGTATTGTGACTAGGCTGAAAATTCGAATTCTAGTTTTCGACCGGAGAACACGTTTCAAGCATCCCTGATCACGAATCGAACATTTTTGAGGGGATTTCTCGCTCTGTGTGTGTGTGTGGTGTGTGTGTGTGTGTGTGTGTGTGTGTGTGTGTGAAAGTATGTGTGCGCGTGTGTGTGTGTGTGTGTCAGTAAGTCTGTGGAGACGATATCTCACAAACGAATGGAGCGATTCGAATGAAATTTGGTACAAAAATCACAATCCGTGAATACTGGAAGCCTATTGTTTTTATGCGCAATCGAATGTTCAGAACTCCCCGAAATTTTCGAGTGAAATTTTGAAAATATCATCTAAAGATCAAAACCACTAATAAAGTTACGCAAATAGATATTTCTTATGTAATTTTTCATCTGGAAATGATTAACATATATTTTGGAACCGTTCTCGAGATATTGCACATTTTTCAAAAAATTATCCAAAAATTATATATAATAAAAATATATATTTCCCATTGAGAAACATGTTCACTTTTCATATGTAATATAGTGCGATAAATTGGGTAACATCATTCTCAGGGATTTAGCTCGTTCCATTCATGAAAAAAGATACTTTGAGAAATACTTTTGTATTTGAGCGTCAATAGTCATTTATCTGCTATAAGGATAAATTATTTCTCCGTCGGTAACCCTTGGTGAGATTTTGGCGACGAATTTGACGGAATATCGCCAACTTGGTAACTTTTTAAAATGTTACCAAATCAAAGAAAATCTAGCTAAATAGATAAAAATGACGCTAAATCAATAAAAAAATAACGACTATTTAACAGAAATTCAATATCTTGGAAAAAATATAAGTATCTACTAGAAGAATAACCTATTTTGTTTTTACTGTAAAAGTAGTAAATTCATTGCATTACACAAGGAAAGTAATGTGCTGCCCACATCAAATTTTTTTGCCACAGAGTTAGAGAGAAGAATTGAATATGGGAGTTGGTAGCGTTAGTAAAGTCCTATCTGTTCTTACTTTTTGCAAGAGAAATGCTTGGTGTTTATTATATATATGTATATATATATATATATATATATATATATATATATATATATATATATATATATATGTATATATATATATAGAGAGAGAGATAGAGAGAAATTTCCAAAAGGATTAAAGAAAAATGAACAAATCGAGTACCACAAAGTGGCCGTGGGGGGTGTTGTGACCCCCTCTCCCCCGTTAAAGCATGCTTAGAGCTGCGGCAAACACTCCCGGAGGCCGGTACCAATTTGAGAAAGATATACACTTAAAGATATACACTACAAAACAGTACAATACAAAACAATACAAAAGTGGAAAAAGGCATAAACCCCGATTCAAACAATCAAACACAAATACCAATACCAACACCATTACCGCAAAAACCTTCATTCTCACGTATTACTTACTCTCTTCGATGATGTCCATAAGGATACCTACCTTAAAAACACAAATTCCATGACCTCATATGTATCGCCATAGCACTCCACAAATAGTCCGCATTTAGCTCTCAACCTTTCTTCCGCCACTCACTTTATATCCTCTACTATGATCTAATTTAACACTCTAACACACTCCCTCCCAAAGGAGAGATGTAAGCATGAGGCTTGGCACTAAGCCTTTTGTCTCGAGGGAACTCTCTACTATGATTTGTATCCAAAACGTATGCAACACTCGGTTACAGTTATTCTGAAAAAAACCAGTAATAACATCGTTTAAGAACTTCTGTGGATATCCCTGTTCTATTGCGTCTTTCACCTATTTCCCTATGCATTTATCCCGATCCTCAATATTAATATTCAATTTAAAGCTTCTTGTGAGAAGATTCACAATAATATTACGAAATAAGTTTTTGTGTCAATTTGAGCTCCATGGTATTACACTATTAATCTTGAAATTGAATCCATCTCTCTTGTTGTATATTTTATAAATCGTTTTGTCCTCCATACTTTTTATATTTAGATCCAAAAAATCAATACTTTCATCTGAGTTTTGAAGTGTCTCTGTCAAACTCAACGGAGCAGGATAGAAACCGAAATCCATAACATAATTCTCTTCCTCCATAGCCAATAATATGTCGTCGACGTAACGTATATACACTAATTCGTTCAGCATTCGTTCATGAGTTTGAAAAAAATTACATTTTAGATGATGATTGATGTGGATTCATCAACAAATTTCAAAAGATGTAAGGGAAATCACCAAGAATTTCTACTTCAGGTTCTTTCTTCACTTCCATTTAAAATAAATCCTTGAAACATAAATTTCTCAGGATTGGCCATAGATAGAGATTAAAGGATAACTGATATAGAAACAGCATCGAATTCCAGAGAAGGTAGGGCGTTTATAAAGAATTTCCCTTGCCGGTTCTGCTGATGTCATTTCCAAAAGCAAAGAAAATTCGCGCAACTGTATCAAAGGAGTATGCAAAGAGAATGCAAATGTTTAATACATCAGTCAGTAATGAACTATGCATACCATTTGTCATTTTATAAAGGCTTCTTTTCAAATTTCTTGTTACTTTCTTTATATACATAATGTTTAAGAAAGGTATTGTGAAGGGGTCGAAAATTCGAATTCGAGTTTTCGACGGGAGAGCAAGTTTCAAGCATCCCTGATTACGAATCAAACATTTTTGAGGTGATGTCTGTGTGTGTGTGTGTTTCAGTGAGTCTGTGGAGACGATATCTCATGAACGAATGGCGCGATTCGAATGAAATTTGGTACAAAAATCACAATCCGTGCATAGTGGAAGCCTACTGTTTTTAGATGCAATCGAATGTTCAGAACCTCTCTAAATTTTCGAGTGAAGTTTTGAAGAAATCATCAAAATATCAAAGCCTTTAATAAACTTACGCAAACAGACATTTCTTATGTAATTTTTCCTTAGAAAACGATTGACAAAAACTTTAGAACGCTAGCAGGAACCATTCTTAAGATATTGCACATTTTTTAAATAAGTTTATCAAAAAAAAAATTAAAAAAAAATATTAATTGTTGAGAAAGGTGTTCACTTTTCATATGTAATATCATGCGATAAATTGGGTGACATGATTCTCTTGGATTTAACTCGTTCCATTCATGAGAAAATATACTTTAAGTAATACTATTGTATTTGAACGCCAATAGTCATTTACCTGCTATAAAAATAACTTATTTCTCCGTCCATAACTGCTGGCGAGATTTTGGCGACGAATTTGGTGGAATATCGCCAACTTGGCGATTTTTTAAACTGTTGCCAAAATAATGAAAATCTCGCCAAATGGATAAAAATGACGACTAATTGGCGAAAATTCAATATCTTGGAAAGAATATAAGTATCTACTGTAAGAATAACCTATTTTTTTGCTGTAAAAGTAGTAAATTCATTGCATCATATAAGGAAAGTCATCTGCTGCCCACATCAGATTTTTTACATTGTAAACGTGTGAAATATATACAAGAAAGATCAATCATGCTTAAAGCATTGATTATGAAACACTTTCCAACTTCAATGCAATTTTATTTAAACATGTCTAAAATGCAATACATTCCTCGGTAATATTTTAAAACTTATCACAATACTACATTAATTTATTATATTTGACACCTTAAACCTTCATCGAAAAAATTAACTTCATTCAAATGACGGCATTAAAGTATAAATTGCCTGGTTTAAACATCTCTAAAATGTGATACATTCCTCGGTAATAATTTTAGAATTATCATAATACTACGATAATTTATTATATTTGAAAACATCATCGAAAACAACTAAAATTCATTCAAATGACGTCATAAAAAAATAACACGCCTGGCTCTCTCTATAAAAGCAACATTTCATTCATAAATAATCCCATATTCATGTCATTCATCACAATACTATAATAATTTATTTTTTTAAAAATTAAGACCATTCAGCTACAAGTAAGTAAACTCAATGCGTAAAACTTCATCGACAAATATCGTCCTTCTCTTTCTAAAATCAATGAATATTTCATTCATATCAGCTAAGCAGACTCCATGGACTAAATGATTTTGTGTTAAAGAATTACAGCGATTCTAATACAACTCATTCTACATATTTTGCTGTTTACATTTTACATAGGTGAAAAATAGGCTTAATAGTAGAAATAATGAAATTTAGAAGAGCATTTAAACTGAAATATATTGTCATTGCGTTGTTTTAGTATGCAGATGCACAGAATTTAGGCAAAAATAAAGTAGTTTTAGGACGGATACAACACTCAATATGAATTAAAAAGAACTTTAAAAATCACGATTTTGACACAAGATGGTTGCCATATATCATTTTGAAGTGGGTCATGTGATCGTTTCATATCATGGACACGTGATCGCTTCATATAAGAGGTGTTATTATTATTTTAATTTTTATTTAAAAAACAACTGAATATATTTCACTGAATTTTTTCTTATATATTTTGTGGAACAATTTGAATATTGCCTAAAATTTTCGAAGTAATTTGTGAATTTTAAATCCGCTTAAAAAATGCTTGAAAAATTAGGTCCCATAGGGCTCAATGTATTCCATTTTTTCAACCCGGGTTTAATCCAAAACTAATTGGGTGATATTATTCATTTATATTCCCATAGGTCCTATAGACCGTCTGAACAACATACTAAAATTTCATTTTGATTAAGTCATTTTTACGGCAGTTATCGTGCTAACGGACAGACAGACAGACAGACAGACAGACAGGCAGAATGAACAAAGTCATAAACACTTTTCAACTTTGTTGTAAAGTGTTAATAATAAAAGCGTTAAAATTGTATGAGACTCTCACTACGTATATACGCGAATATTAGAAGATATAACCTGTATTGATAGATTACATGTATAAATTGAAAATATCAATAAATCCATAATCTTTAAACTTGAAGGCAGTAATTGATTCCAATATATGCCAAAACGAAAGTGCTAAAATTATATGGGAAGATATACACGCACTACTTATAATGTCATAGATTAGAAGATATGTCCGAGTGTTAGAAGATTACCCGTATTACAATATGAGTCTCAAAAATTTTTGCCAAAATAAAACAAATGATGTAATAAATTGAAAATATCAATAATCCCCGTAATCTTCATACCAAAAGGCCGTACTTGATTCCAATATATGCTAATATATGCCAAAATATATGCCAATATACTTGTACTACTTATATTCTTGTAAATTAGAAGATGTACTCGTGCATTTGTAGAAGATTACTCGTACAACGTATAATATATGTGTTTCAACAATTTTTGCCGCAATAAAACAATGGCATAATAACTTGAAAATATCGATAATTTCTGAATCAGTAATCCCCGAAAATATCGATTATAATAATGTTTAAACCTGAAGACCGTAATTGTTATTATCCAGTCAAAAATGCGATGGAAATAAAAAATTATTGTATATAGTACATTACATCATACATTAGAAATCAGATTTTGATTACGTTTATGACTTTATTCATTATGTCTGTCTGTCTATCCGTTCGCACGATAACTGCCGTAAAAATGACTTTATCAAAATGAAATTTTAGTATGTTGTTCAGACGGTCTGTGGGACATATGGGAAGGGAAATGAATAATACCCCCCCCCCCAATTAGTTTTGGATTTAATCTGGGTTGAAAAAATGAAATACATTGAACCCTATGGGATATAATTTTTCAAACACTTTTTAAGGGAATTTATAATTCACAAATTGCTTCGAAAATTTTAGGAAATATTCAAATTATCCCATAAAATTAACAAAAAAAAATATCAGCAAAATATGGTTGGTAGTTTTTTAAATAAAAATTGAAATTATAATTGCACCCATATTATATGAAAAGATCAAGTAACCCACTTCAAAATAAAATGTGGCATCTATCTTTTTTCCAAGTGTCAAAATCGTGATTTTTAAAGTTCTTTTTTATTTTTATTTACTGTTGCATCCGTCCTAAAATCGGTTTCTTTTTACGTAATTTCGGTGCATCTCTATACTGCGTCAACGCAATTACAATATTTTGGAGTTTAAATGATCATTTTTTCCCCCAATGGCCAGGCACTAGACTTACGACTTTTTGCTCTATGCCGAAATCGTGAACCATTTAGCCGTCCAGGGACGTTGCCCCGGGCGCACCAGAGGAGGGCGGAACACACTGCGCCCACAACACACAACATCCATGTCTTACGTGGGACACGAACCCATAACGTGGCGGCCGATCAATCGCTGGAAACGCTCGCCTTGGCCGTTCGGCCACCACGTCGACTTAAATGATCATAAAAATTTGATTATTTTTACAACGAAGCCTAATTGTAACGTATGCAGAATGTAAACACATAAAGCTGTAAGATGAGTTGTGTAAGAATTGCTGATTTATTTTAATGCAAAATTATTTAGCTATGGAGTCTGGAATATAGCTGATATGAACGAAACATTAATTCATTTTTACATAGAGAAGCAGACGATTTTATAGTATCGGCTTTTTCGATGAAATTTTAAGCATGGAGTTAGAAAGTACTTTTACCGCTATGGTTTTAAATTTTTAAGTAAAATAAATTATTGCAGTATTGTGATAATTTTAAAAATATCACTGCTGAATGAATGGAATGGAATAAAAGTTTCTGAATGAATTATTCACTGCTTTTACATAGAGAGCCAGGCTATTTATATTTCGATGGCGTCATTCGAATATAGTTCACTTTTTTTCGATGGAGTTTTAAGTTTTCAAAAAAAAAAAATTATTGCAGCATTGTGATAATTTTAAAAACATCACCGCTGAATGTATCGCATTTTAGAGATGTTTAAATAAAATTGCATTGCAGTTGGAAAGTATTTCATAATCAATGCTTCATGCATCATTGATCTTTTTTGTTAAATTTGTGTTCTGTATTTATCAATATTTTCTACTATATTGGGGCTCTTTCGCCGAAAGCCGTTGGGCTGTTCGTTTCCCCTCTACCGTCGTCCACTGATTTATTCATATCCTTATCGTAGATATTACCTTTGATCAAAGTAAAGACACAAATTGTACTTTTATTAATCTGCGTTTATTAAGCAAGGGTTAAATATGCAAATGATGCCAAAAGACGAACAGTTTTCTGGGAGTATTTCCCAAAACAAATTGCGTCGTATTTATCTTACATGCGAAAAAAAAAACGCTGTTGAGTTTGTTGGAAAAATACATATAAGAAATGTGTAAGACTGAATTCATTGGCTTTGGGGACAGGTATATATATATATATATATATATATATATATATATATATATATATATAGCAAGAGTGCATTTCAGACAGATTTAATTTTGGAGAAAGAGAGAGAGAGAGAATATCAAGTCAAACGCTACTCACCATATAGGCTACGACTATTTGATAGAAACATTTGTATATGTTTAAAAATGCTTATGTTTCACGTTTTCAGAAAGAAATAGTGCAAAATCGGGATGATTTTCATCAACAGTACGAATGTATTAGAACAACTCATGTTTACTTTACGTTAAACAAAAGAAACTACTGGATACTGTCAAAATAATCAAAGTCGATATAATTTTTCCCAACTTAACATAAGTGCAATGCAGGGTGGCACTTTGTTGCGACAATCCGCAAACTTCATCTCATAAAAAACCAGGCATGAATTGGAACTCCACCTTTCAGGCTGATTCTATTGCTCAGATTGATTTTATTTCATATGCTATAAGGATCAGTATCATTGTCACAACAACAAGCAATAATATTTCAGATCGAATATGGAAAAAAAGCGTAAAAACAATACTTTATATAATAAAATTGGAATGTAGAACTTCTATTTGAACTAACACTTTATTTTTTATAAATAAGTTTTTTAAAAAAAAATTATGGTAAATATTATTCAGATTTCAAATTAGAAATTGAACATGAAGTAAATATTCAAGAAAAATAAATCTTACTTTAATTACATTCACATGAACTACAGAGATACATAATAATAAATACTTTTTCAAAAATAAATTTGAAAAGCGCCAAGAAACTCGTTTGCATAAGTTCATAGCCTATGGTATTTATCTCTTGTCCTTAAGACTGAATTCTATGGAACAGGAGATAACGGAACATATTAAATGATGTTTTGATGCTTTGTAATACGTCTGTTGGGATTCTCATGAATGATTTGTATATATTCCAGAGGAATTTTAAAATATTTTTGTTCTTAACTAGAAACGTTTTGCATTCATTTGATGAACTGCTGGATTTGCCTGAATTGTACTTGAAATCTCCACTATATATTCTTAGAATTCTAGGGTACTATATTGCAACAATCGTTTTGGTTAAATTTTAACGTAAATGTGTGCGCACATGTCAGGTTCACATATGTATCTGTGCCGTAAATAAAAATATAATCATAATATTACAATAATTTATTATATTTGAACACTTCATCCTAAACAAATGCACTTTATTCAAATGACGTCATCGAAATATAAATCGTCTGATTGTCTATGTAAAAGCAGTGAATATTTCATTCATACACTTTTATTCCAGGCTCCGGAGTTGAATGATTTTCAAGGAAAAAAAAAACAGCAATTCTTTTACAACTCATCTTACAATCACTTGTTTACATTCTGCTTCCAATAAAATTAGGATTTTTTGTAGAAATAATTAAAGTTTGATGATAATTTAAGCTAAAAAATATTGTAATTTCGTTGGCACAGAATATACATGCAAAGAAAATACGCAAAAATAAAGCTATTTTAGGACGGATGCAAAACTAAATATAAATTTTAAAGGATTTTTAAAATCACAATTTTGACACTGGGAAAAAAGATAGATGGCATATTTTATTTTGAAGTGGGTCACGTGATATCATATTATATGGGTTTAATTATTAATTATTATTTTAATTTTTATTTAAAAATCTACCGAACATATTTTGCTGAAATTTTTGGTATATATTTTACGGGATAACTCGGATATTTTCTAAAATGTTCGATGCAATTTGTGAATTTTCACTTCACGTAAAAAATGTTTGAAAAATTAGGTCCCATAGGGTTCGATGTATTTCATTTTTCAACCCCAGTTCAATCCAAAACTAATTGGGTGATATTATTCTTTTACATTCATTTCCATATGTCCCACGGACCATCTAAACAACATGCTAAAATGTCATTGTGATAAAATCATTTTTGCAGCAGTTATCGTGCGAACGGACAGACATACAGACAGACAGAATAAACAAAGTCATAAACTCTTTTCAACTATGTTGTAAAGTGTTAATAAAAATGTGGAGATAAATAATTTATTATTAAAGTGGGGATAAATTAGTTTTCAAAATGCTCCTTAAAGAGCTGCATTTTGAAGAATCCTCTAAATTTCTGCCAGTGGCAGATACTGCTTACCGTTACTTTAAAGCAGTATTTTGCACCATAAATAAAGAATCATAAAGAACTCACGCGCACTAACCGGGGAATGAACCACGGATTTTCATCAGTAAAATCGATGTTATATTCTAAGATAGTCTTATCACCTGCAGTTGAATTGAACTCTGTAATCTTTACATAAGTCACATTTACTGATTTGGGTTAATTAATAAGTAATAAATAGTATTGATAAATAATGGACATTAGATAAACAGTCATTTTATATATTTAATTTTTCTCTGTCAAAAGATTTAAACATTTAAAATGTTAGGCTGTATTTTCGAGGTAGTGCAAGTTTTTAAAACTTAATTCACATTTTATTTATTTATCTAATGAGACAGATAACGTCTCAATTATGTGGGTAGCACATAAATTGCACCACATGTTAATTTTGAGGCTTTCTCTATATATAATTATTGAATTAGTATATATTTCCATTTTCATGTAAAATGAAAATTTATTTTAAATTGTATCAGATTTCTGGTTTTTCTATTATATATTTATACTTGGTAATATGTTACTTTCATTGTTGTGAAACCGCTGATATTGCCATAAACGGTAAGATCGGTATATATGAATTGATCATACTCCGTCAGATCGGAATATTGTAATTGACTGCGTGGAATTTCTCATGAAACATTATACAAAAAACAATCATTTGTATGAGGCATGATGCATATATGATTTTTAATCCATTTTTTCTTCTATTTTTTGGACCATAATGCAAAAAGGAATTATTTCTATTTTTTTTAAATTCTTATAAAAATCTAATGAAAATCAGAGAAAATTACCACCTATAAATTTCATGAAAATATAATGCTTGATAGTCGAGTTGTAGTTGGTATTTCCTTAAGCTACATTTTAATTGCACGGACCGGAACGTCTCACAACGTATACAAACACAGCCGTACCTCTGAAAACAGAAGAATCGTTTTCAAGCATCTACTAAAGTTGTAAATCCAGCAAGAAATCGATTTTGAATATTGGACTTTGTTACATTTCATTTTATACACATAGCATATTACATATTGCAGGGAATGAAAAATTGCGTTTAATATTGTAAAGTAAACTGCTTAAGGTAACATAACTGAGCTGTCAGGTCCAGAATATTCTGTTAGGTAAGAATAAAACTATTCTTTAAAAAATGCAAAATGTAGGTAAAGTAAAGGATTTAGGCATTTTTGTAATTTAGGGCTTCAGCATTAGCCTATTTTGCCTACGGTAAAAAACGGCAGCATTGAGAATACAATTGTTATGGCTTTTTTTGGCATTTATCGGTGGCGGATATCTTGCGCCCACAAAGCTGACGTATCTATAGTTATCTGTGATTGCATAAAAGACCACCCTTAAAAAGTGACAGAAAAAATTCGCTAGCTGCTGGCACCTCCACTGCTGAGTACCACAAAATGTTTTAAATATAGATTAGAAAAAATTAAATAATATTTAATTTAGGAGGAGTTTCAGTAATATTTTAAAAATATGAATTGCAATTAAAACATGAAAACAGGCTCCAAAATAAAGGCAGGCTTAGATGTTAATTATAATTTTTGTGAACTTTATTCAGGAATCGATGATAATTCGTATAATTAAATTTGTTTAAATGCTTTATATAAAAGTGAATTAAATTTATTTCACAGTCATGATGAGATTTGGGACGCAATTTTGTTAGAGCATAATTCAGGAAATGTAGAAAATCAAAATAATTAAATTTATTTTAAACTGTATTAAATTCATAGGTTATAGGATTGTTTCATGGCCTGGATGCGGCGATCCTGATAGGAGGAAGGGGGGATAGGCATGTTTATTTAATATAATGTTGAGTTATGAGCCCGGAAACCAATCAAAAACTTGTCAGTATGACGCCGACGAGAGTACAATTTCGTCTTTCTTGATGCCACGCAATAGGAGAGTTGTTGCCAAAACACAGCAAGTTTTCCCATAATTATAATAAAAAAGTGTTTGTTAATTTTGAGATGGCAATATCCAGACGTAAACAACTTGCGCAGAGAGTTTTAATTGTGCTGTGTACAGCTTCCTTAGTGATTTCCAATGAAATTCTCGGTCTCTTCAGAGAGCCTGAGAACAAACTATGCGCGTTTGCTACTCTCGTGTGACATCATACACATAGAGCCAGAATAAGAAAATGAGGTCAGTTATACCCGAGACAGCAGCTCACCTGGGGATAGGATTTTCTGATTCAATGAACTGCGACTTTGGTAATTCACAGTTTACTGGATAACTTTAAAGAAGAGATTTAATACAGAATCATATCGAATTTTTTTTTCTATATATAACATTCTATGAAAATATTATTGGTCAATATAGACAGCATATAAAAATATTTGAAAGTTTATTTTTCACAATCTCAAACTTTTTGGAGGATATTTAGTGATGTTATGCATTTCGGGCTTAATTAAGCGCTGCCAATTGGTTGTCGGTTACAGAAAATTTATCTATGACCTGTCAGGCCATAAATACAATCAAATGAACTGATATCGAATTTTAGAATCATGCGCATAATGAAGCGAACGGCGCCATCGTAACGGGATGTTAGTATTAACGTTCAGCAATAACGAATTGTCGCTAACTATGGAAATATATGTTCCACAAAATATCGTCATTAGCTTGGTTTGTCTTGTTTATACCGTTAACATGACAATGTTACCTAGAAAATTGTTACATTTACGCCATCGGTTTATGCTTGGCAGAAGAGCTATAATAAAATAAAATACCGAGACCCTGGTTCTGTCACGTCAATGAGAATATGATTTCAGTCTTTCAAATGTATGGCCCAGAAGGATTTTCGAGTTAAAAAATAAAACAGCTCAGATTCGGAACTTTCATTATGCATTTTATATACTTTAAAATCAATTTTATCTTTATTACCTTCTTTATTTAAAATTTAAAGTTACTTTTATTGCAGATTATATAACTAACATTGTGGTTTAAAGTATTTTAAGGCATAATTGAAATGTATTCTGATTTATACGTTTCAACAGAAAGGATGAAAGTATAGAATCGTCTGTCGTATGCATAAAAATGCTGTAGTAAAAGTAATAAGTTTTTATGTAATCATATCATATAAAAATATATATTTTTATTTTTTACTATAATAGATAAAATAAACCATGGATAGAAAAACACAATAGGAGAGTGAAGTTATTTTTTAATTTTTGGTTACTTTTTGTAATATTATTGATAATTTTAAACAATTTGTGTATAGAATGCTTCCAAAAATTAAACACGAAACACAAAACATCAGATAGCGATCACATGCATGGTTTTATTGCGCGAAATTTGCAGTGGTCCTCACAAGTAGGATATGCACATACCGAAACACGCATCGATAAATGATTGGCTACACTTCATGCAAATTTACGTATAGGTTTATATTCTGGATTTAATTCAATGTTAGTGAATAGGGACATAATTTTTAACTGATGTACGTTCGTTTTAAAGCAAATCTAAATCATGCGAATTCCATGTATCCATATAATATTTATTTATGCGTGTATATATGTGTTCATATGTGAGTATATAATATATTCTTTATCGAGAGCTCATCAAGTATTTTGTAGTCGATGGGTACCAGCGGAAGGAAAAATGTTGTTGACGCCTGATCGAAGTAAACTCTATTAATGGCCAATCTTGCAATCTATATGTTACCAATAATACGGACATTTTTGAACCAGAAATGGAAAAAGAACCGAAAATAGAAACATGTAATGAATATCCCATTCTCATCCGAAATTTTATGCTGAATTCAAATTATTTCACAGTTCAAAAGCAGCTTGCGGTTCGGGAAAATGCTTTATGAACAATTGAATTAAAATTATTTCATAGTTCGGATGAGGTTGTGGACGATATTTTGTTAGAACTTCATTTAGAAATTGTAGAAAATTAAAACAATTAAATTTATGTAAAATCGTAATAAGTTCACAGGTTACAGGATTGCCTCACGGCTCGTATGCGGCGACTGTGAAATTGGGGGAGGACTTTCTGATTCAATTGACTGCGACTTGGTCGCCACAGCGTACTGGATAACAGCATAAAGAAAGCCATGGGCGCAACAATACAACGAAATAATTTTTTATATAAAATATACTCTAAAATTATTATCGGTATATATAGGCAGTATGTAAATATATTTGAATGTTTATTTTTTGCAATATCAAACTCTTTGGGGAAATTTAATTATATTATCCTTTTCGGGCTTAACTAAGCACTGTCAGATGATTACCGTCTAAATAAAAATTACCTATGACCTGTCAGGCTATAAATGAAATCAAATGAAATTTCGACTTGAATTGGCAGATTTAGTGCCAATACCAAATCCATACCGAAACATGAATCAATTTTCGAATTTTTATTGACATTTTTATCATCTCTTAAAACAGTGATACCATCTACTTGAAAAAGTACACCCTTACTATCATATTAATTTCGAATATCGTTCGTTCGTTACTAATTCCTCCGTGGTGAAGGGGTGCTTATGCACCACGTCCACAAGATCTCCCTAGGGTGTCCCATGGCGAAGGGGAGGAGATTTGCACCTTCACTTTTATAGAGTCTCCCCGAAGGGCGGAAGTTTGACTTGGCCTCGACATAACAACATCCATGCCCGTTGACGGGATTCGAACCCGCAATCCGGCAATCCAGCAATCCAGCAATCAGACAGAAACGCATGCCCCTCGACCACAGGATCGACATTTCGAATATACACTATATGAATGTCCCAAGAAAACTGCAAACGCTAAAAGAGGGAATGGAAAAATTTGGGCGTGACTATATATACACAATTTATACATGCGCTGATTATTCTTAATTAAATATTGTAGATATTTTCTAAATATTACTTATATTTTATAATTGAGTAGAATTGTCAGGATGTACAATTTGCTTAATTTATTGTAGGAGACAGTGCTGTAGTGTATCTTGTCTAGGCTTCAATAGAAATATAAAGTATAAGGCCTTCTCTACAATTATTAGTGGAACTGCATTCCAAAAGTTAAGCACGGAACAGCATCGGATACAATTCATGAAGATCTGCACCTTTCGACTCCAAATTTCACATGAAAATACTGTGATGAGATATTTAAGCATGAAATTTTTAATGATATATATAATACATATATAGGGGTTTTATTTACCATAACTTGTTACTGCAGAAAGATGTAAAGAGATTATAGACATTTTGAATGATGCGTATATGGGCCAATGGGATGTTTAATATGGAATATGGCTCCCTCGGATCATGATACAGGCTTTATACCAATGATTCATTATTTGAATATAGCCATCCTCGAAGACGGAGCGAAATGATTGCCATTTCTGTATTAGAGAAGTTTGCAGTTATTGAAGCGTGAGGAGGGAAAATGATGGCAGATCCCTGCCTTTCTGGAGTATCCCAGTTATTTTACATAGGATTAAGAACCGGGGAATATGCTGGTTTCTCCATACATTCAATACCTTCTCTCTGAAGGCTGTCCTCTTTTATGTTCGTTTTAAGTAGACGAGCGTGTCGTCCATTAATCAAAAATTTGGTCCGACTGCAGCTACATAAAATCTGACATAAAGATTATTTCATCGAGATATCTTTGGGCTATCACATTGCCGTCTGAGAAATTGTGAAGGTTGACTCGGCCTCTCAATGAAAGGCCAGGCCATACCATCATATTACCATGACCAAAATCATGTTGCTCAACGTATAAACTGGATTTATTGTGTATGTGTGTTTTCTCCAGACTTGTACAACGTCTTACTGTCCGATATCAGGTCAAATTGTTATTCGTTTGGAACGTGAAAATTCATTCACTGCGTTTAGGCTTAAATGACATGCTCACATCACATCTTTCTTTATTTTGAACCAGACCATCCAACCTACTTGTAGTTTTAAGGTATCTTCTTGGACGGCTGGGACAGTGCCACCAGATTTCGATCGGAACCCAGTGGTGGCAGTATCCACAGGGACCTTAACTTCTTTCTCTTGCCTCCAAACTCTCGAAAGGACTTTCGTATCCACAGATTTAACGTACCCGTACTTCGCGTAAACAGGGATATTGTTTTGGGTAGAGCCTGAAATCGAACTCGGGTCATTTGAGTTCAAATACCGTGCCTTAACCACTGGGCTATCCCGCTCCTCAGAACATCATTTTAAGCGTGGTTTTCTTCTTCTAGAACTCAACGGAGCATGAACTTCAGTTATACATAAATGTCTCTAGTATCCGGGCGTATAAGTCTCTAGTTGCTTCACAGTACTGGTCTATATTGGTCGTCCTATGGCAACAGTATTGCAACCGTCCGTGAAGTTGTATTGCAACAGCATTGCAACCGTCCGCTTTGTTGCTCTCCGGTTACGCCTTACTAGTAAAGCTATGTACCGGGTATAAGATGTTATGATCCTAAGATAGCTAGAAAAATTTTAGTGGCAGTTCCACTTGCTTGAAATTGTAGCCATAAATGAGGAAGGATTTAATAGTGCACACAAATGCTTCTCCAGCTCTGTGACGGATTGCACAGCCTTAATTAAATCCCCCCAAAAGCCTGCCACCGATGTGAATCATCCACAAGTCTTCACTGCACAATGGTAAATTAGATGGCCTTTCCGACTTTCCGCAAAATATGCTATTTTTGTAAAACACATCGTTTTACCGAGAGTCTAATTTGCATGCCAATTATTTGTTGGAGAGTGTTTCGATATGCGCATATTCTTCTTGAGAATCATTGCAAGTTTAGCGCAATAACATCTATGCACGTGCTTGTTATCTGATAATTCTTATTTCGTGCTTAACTTTTGGAGGGCAGTCTATATCCAAATTGTTTAAATGTCATCAATAATATTACACAAAGCGACCAGAAACTCAAAAATAACTTTTCTCTCCCATTTTGTTTTATTTTTATGCTTTTATTTTATATATTATAGTAAAAAAATTAAAAACATATTTTTAATATGATATAGTTATATAAAAACTTATTTCTTTTACTACAATATTTTTATGCATACAACAGACAATTCAATATATTTTATCCTATCTGTTAAAATATATAAATCAGAATACATTTCGTTTATGATTTAAAAATATCTTAAACCACAATTTTAGTTATATAATCTTCGTTAAAATGACCTTATATGAGACCGTTCTGCAGCATTTTGTTATGTTTGAAAACGAGCAAAGGACTCAGACAGGCGACATCCATTTGACGTTCTAGGCCCCGAGAAGTTTACAAATCATAAATTCATGACATCAAAATTCGATGGTGACTTGGACTTAAACAATGTTTCCGACAAGACTTGCACAATTTTCATTATCTCCATAGAAGGCAATAGAGAGGGCCCCCAACTTCACACAAAATAAACAGACCAATAGAAGGCTCCGAGGGCATATTTCTCTCGAGCAAAAAAAGGATGTTTTTGTATAGTAAAAAATTAGAAGAGTGCGCTAAGAAATAAGACGAAATCAATAATGCCCAAATTGAGAGGAGGTCCAGAACCGTAAGGAGATGAAGTTAAAGTGAGTCGTGCAGAGACGAAAAAGAACTTCAGAGAGAAAATAGAGTGATGACAACGAGATATGTACAATAGTGTGCCAGATGCCAGCGACAAACTAGTGTAGCAGTATGGAAGGTATGTGCCGACTTTATTTGACCACAGTTGAGTCCTTTTTTCTCAAACATGTTTTCGATTCAAACAAAGGTTTCACATTCAAACCTCCTACGGCACATCGTAAAATAATAATTAATTAGGAAGCTATTTCTGTACTTATATTTTTGCTCATAATTGTGTGTTAAATAAATAATAATTTTAAAGCTAAAATTGTTTATTTAATGATTAATGTGTTTATTGGGTATAAAATTGGTGAATTATTGCTACACAACGATCGATTATATTATGCGACGTACAGTGCTTAAATTACGTATAAGTTTCGGAGTTTTACTTTATCACAGCTCATCTGAAAAGCATAACCGACGGAGTAAGGTAAAAATAAAGGTAAAAATCAATATAAAGGTAAAAATCAGACAAACAAAGCTAATCACAATATTTTGCTAGACATATATTTCCATATTACTATAGTTAGCGGCATTTTCTTGTTACTGAACTGTAATAATAGCAGGGTTCTAAAATTTGATTTCAGGTTGTGAAGTTTATATTCTGTATTTAATTTGATATTAGTGAATATTGATATTTAATTTTCGATTTACGTTCGTTTATAAGCAAATAGAATTCAGGCGAATTCCACGTATTCGTATATGAGTCTATGCATACTACCGTATATATATATGTATATACGGTAGTATGCATGTGTGTGGTGTGGTGTGTGTGTGTGTGTGTGTGGTGTGTGTGTGTGGTGTGTGTGTGTGCGTGTGTGTGTGTGTGTGTGTGTGTGTGTGTGTGTGGTGTGTGTGGTGTGTGTGTGTGTATACAGATGAAAGTATGTGTATATAATATATTCTTTATCAAGAGCTCACCAAATATTTTAAAGTCGGTGGATATGAGAGGGGGGGGGGGAGAGGGAGGGGGGATGTTATCTAAACTATATTACTAGCCAATATTGCAAAATATATGTTACATGTAAAATGAAAATTTTTGAACTAAAAATGGAAAAATAACCGAAAGTGGAAATTCTTAGTGAATACCTCCTTTCCATCAAAATTTTACGCTGAATCAAAATCTGTCTTAATCTGAGCTCTATTTATAACATATCCCGAGAAGTAGGTGTTTCATTGAAAATTAAAGGTATAGTAAAGCAAAACACACCAATGTCCACCAGTGAGTCATTAAATTTCTATTTTTTAAATTCAAGCTTTGTGACTGATTATACGGATTTAAAAATTAAAATACAACTTGATGAAAAATGCAATAACATTTAATAATGTGCATTGAATCGTGTATATTCCAAAAACAAAGAACTAGCAAAAGAATATATTTTCAATCTCTAGGAAGGGAATTCTAGAAGGTCATTTGCATAAATTTACAATATGTGATATTTATCTCCCGTTTTTATTATTCACTTCTATGGAACGTAAGACAGGTAAACATATTTGAAAATGAGTTAATATTTTCTTCTATTCCTTTTGGAATTCCTATGAAAGACTTATTTATTTGAGAAAAATACAAAAGACGATTGTTCGAATCGAATATATTTTCATCGGATTTTCACCGGATATATCAAATATTTTCATCGAATATTTCACCGTAATTATTTGTTTTACTCGACACATTATATTGCGCAAATTATTAGATTAACTGTGCAATAAATTGCATGAAAGGTATCTTTATTCCAATTTATCTCGTATTTCATTAATTTCGTCGCATTTTGACATACGAGCAATTTTTATTACCTGAAAATATATTGAACACTTTAAAAAAAAAATCTCATGTGGGCAGCAGATGACTTTCCTTATATAATGCAATGAATTTGCTACTTTTACAGCAAAAAAAAATCTGATGTGGGCAACACATAACTTTTCTCATATTATGCAATGAATTTACTACTTTTACAGCTAAAACAAAAGTTATTCTTATAGTAGATACATATTCTTTCCATGATATTGAATTTTCTTCAATTAATCGTCATTTTCATTGATTTAGCGTCATTTTTATCCATTTGGCGAGATTTTTGTTACTTGGCAATAATTAAAAATGTCGTCATGTTGGCGACATTCCGCCAAATACGTCGCCAAAATGTCACCAAGCGTTATGGACGGAGAAATAAGTTAATCTTACAGCAGATAAACGACTATTTGGCGTTCAAATACAAAATTATTACTCAAAGTATCTTTTTTCATGAATGGAACGAACTAGATCCACGACAATGATGTCACCCAATTTATCGCATGGTATTACATATGAAAAGTGAACATGTTTCTCAATAGGAAATATTATTTTTTATTTTATATGACTTTTTGATAATTTTTTTGAAAAATATGCAATATCTCAAGAACGGTTCATGTTAGCGTTCTGAAATTTATGCCAATCGTTTTCAAATGAAAAATTATATAAGAAATGTCTATTTCCGTAACTTTATTAGCAGTTTTAATTTTTTGGCGACTTTTTCAAAATTTTACTCGAAAATTTAGAGGGTTCTGAACATTCGATTGCGTATAAAAACAATAGGCTTCCAGTGTATACGGATTGTGATTTTTGTACCAAATTTCGTTCGAATCGGTCCATTCGTTCGTCAGTTATCGTCTCCACGGACTCTGACACACACATACACACACAAACACATTCTTTCACGCACACACACACCCACACATACATCACTTCAAAAATGTTTGATTCGTGATCAGGGATGCCTGAAACGTGCTCTCCCGTCGAAATCTCATTCGAATTTTCGACCCCTTCACAATACTTTTCTTATACATTATGTATATAAGGAAAGTAAAAATCTGTCCCTTTTACTTTCTCTCTGTATATGTGTGTGCATATCTGTGTATATGTGTGTTTGTACGATGTGTATGCGATCACTAAAAATTAAATGCGAGTATCATTTTAAATTTGATAGATGTCATATATATATATATGTATATATATATATATATATATATATATATATATATATATATATATATATATATATATATATATATATATATATATACAGGGTGATTATAATTAAAGTTGCGATTTTAAAACACTGTAAAGTAAGAATTACTGGTCTGAATGACCTGAAATTTGACCTGAGTATACATGTAGTAATGGAATTGTGTTTGGCGAAAAAATATTACTTCAAGAATGTACCAAAAAATGGCAATGTATGAATCCAACGTTGAATTTGCTTGACGAAGAACGAAAAAATTAGCAGCTAGGTCGCGCGTGGAAGCACACCTCTAATCTGGAGGTATGCTGATTAAGACTAGGCATGCGCACCGCACATTACAGATGTGGTAAAAACGAGTGCCACACACATTACAGTTGTAGTTATTGAGTGCCTTGTCATGACTCTGTCACTGAAGGATCGTGCTTTGCTCGTAAAACTTTTCTACCAGAACGGTGACTGTGCGTTATCTACTCTCAGGAGGTTCGACGAACTTAGCTGACTTAAAAGCACGCATTACGCACCACATCTACGGCATCACCTCTGATACACTTCGATCTGTTGTGGAACATGCTGTTTTGCGTTTCCAACTCGCAGCCGAGTACGATGGATAGCATATTGAACATTTCCTGTGTATTAGGTGTTTGTTTCTTGTTTTTATGATGTTTCAATCAATTATTAAATTAAGTGATGTTGATTAAACTGTCGTTTTCTTTAGTTGACTATTGGTTTCTTTCGGCTAACAACACCCCGTATTTGGAAAATACAGCGCCGTCTATCGGTACATTTTTGAAGTATTTTTTTTCCTTCGCGAAACAAAATTCCAATGCTTCATATATACTCATGTCAAATTTCAGGTCATTCTGACCAGTGGTTCTTACTTTACAGCGTTTTAAAATCGCAACTTTAATTATAATCACCCTATATATATATATATATATATATATATATATATATATATATATATATATATATGTATGTATGTATATATATATAGTGATAAATCCAGTGATTATGCGCAAACACCAATCACTTTGGTAAGTTTGATAAGTTTATTTCAATATATTGGGGAATAATCACATTTACCGAACATTATGTATAATCGCCAGTCTACGATAATAAATTTGATAAATATTACATTCTCATTGAGTAAGCTATATCTTAACGGGATTTATATAATCTACTCTCCGGTAGATGGCTGCACCACTATTTGTTAGTAAATTTCCCATCATGAACCTAGAAGTCTTTTCAGCTTCATAGTTCCAGCATTTTGGGATTGTTTTGTCATCTCTATTTTATGAGCGAATGTATGAAGTTAAAAATTATTCCTTTATGATTTTTTTTTATTAAACACAATTATCTCTCTAGGTAGTTTTCCTTTAGCCGGGCGTAAACGATAAATCGCCCAATATGGTTTAATTGTGCAATATTTGATTCATGGCAATTTGATCATGGGTATACGCCCGCTATGCGATCTTACCCCCTCTGGTGCTTGCCACAGAAAACACCACGGCCCCGCTCTCTGTCGTAGGTCGCACGTAGCAACAGCTGTCTGTGCAACAGGTGTTCTGTGCCAAATAAAGCATAACTTTACGTCCGTTGAGCGGGCGTCAGTTAAATTTTTATTATTGAATTTATTTCTTTGCACGTAGTGCATAGGCTTACGTCCACAAATTTATTTTCAAACTTAATTAATAATAACTATTAATTTATTTTCAAACAATTTAAAAGCAGGATGTTTTTACAAAGCATATATTGTTTTAATAAATAACATACAAAACAATAAAAATAAATAAATACCTATATATAAGATACTTAACGATAAATAACCATATTTGACGATTTACCTAAAGGAAAAACATATCTATCTATTTTCGATTCATTTTATTTAAATTTGTTTAAATCCATAATTTATTTAATTAAAACAACAAAAGGTGGGAAATTTTATGATATTTATCAAATTTATGAACAGTATTTTGGAAATTAATCAAAACTCGGTTTAAAAGTTATATATTGTTAGGAACGTGTAAAATATTCTCCTTCACTGGAGTTTCTTCTAAAAGCCAGACGAAAAAAACACCTGTACATGCAACCTTTCCAATGATGCGAATCTAGGGTTGCCATGTCCTGGAGTTCAGAGTAGGTTTCCAGATTTGACGATTCAGCACCAATTTGGTGATATTTGGCGACTTTTCGAAAGTTTGAGAAAAACCTCGAAATAATGAATATTTTACCAGATATGAGAAATTTCCAGAAGTTTCTATAGAGAGTCTATAAAAAGAGTCACCATTCAGTTATTCGAATAGTTATCGAGCTGTTTTCCTGTATATTATTCATGTTTAAGATGTGTTAAATGCGTGAATAAACGTGTTAGTTATCCAAAATTTGGATACATTCTTGTATCCTGGGCGTACACCCACGATTTCAGAGCACACATCGTAACAAATTGGTGTCAGATGTGGAGTTTCTGGAAACAAGCGTATATTGTAGTGACTTGAAAAGCAATGGAGGAACAGTATTTGTTACACAGAATCCTCTGGAATTGTGGGTGCATGCTCAGGATGTGAGAATGCGTCCAAATTTATGGATAACTAACATGTTTATTTACAAGCACAGCGTTAACAGGATCAATATACAGTCAAACAGATCGATAGCTACCTTACAAGTTCACTAAACAAATGTCAGGTACAGTAAAACAGCAATTAAATGCTCCACTAATTTTACAAAACAGCCGATAATAAAACTGATGTACGTCACAGTTCATTGTGGCTTGTATCATGTCCATTCCACTCCAAATGAGTGATGACTCCTTTTATAGACTCTATAGAAACTTCTAGAAATCTTTCATATCTCGTAGAATATTCATTACTTCAAGGTGTTTCTCGAACCCTTAAAAAGCCGCCAAAGATCGCCAAATGGACGATAAATTTCCAAATCTAGCAACCCCTCTCTGAACTTCAGCACATAACAACTCTATATTCATGTCATAGGGGAAAGATTGCGGGTACGGGTGAATTCTCCGTCTGGTTTTCAAAAGAGACTCCATTGAAGAGATCCTTTTACTCGTTCGTAACAATATTTACCGATATTTATTAAACTCACCAAATTCATTTGGGAATTTCACACACTCGCCAGTAAAAACGAGAAATTTAGTGAAATTTATCAAACTTACCAGGATGATTGGTGATTATGCATAATCTCCGATTCATTTCTTTTACCTCACACACACACACATATATATATATATATATTGTGTATTTGTCAAGTTTTCAGAAACCCCACTCCTGACATCAATTTAATATCTTATCGCAATCGCTAGAATCGTAGATTTTTCAGGATACAAGGATGAGTTAAAATTTCTTGAAAACCTGCATTTTTATTTACAAGCACTAATAAGCGCAAACAGGAACAATATACAGCGAATAGCTCGATTACTATCTTAAATCTGGAAATCCTGCCCTTAAAGTCAAATTACAGCAGTTCTACTTTTACGTAATAGGAATGGCTGACTGTAAATGGTGTTTCCCATTGGAGTTAAGCAAAATGCAGTGAATCGCTTTACATATTCGCAATTGTATGAGCATTAGGCAAATTTATAGAAAAGTGATCATGCCTGATCGAATAAAAGTGATCGCTATGCCTCTAACGGAGAATTTAATTAGGAAACGGACTCGGTAACAAAGCAAGTAAAACGACACAAGCCAATTACGAAGTTATAAAGCATTATCTAATTAGTAGAAATTGTCAATAAGAACGAACGCAAAACGTATATGGAAGGAAATAAATATCAGGCATATTCACGAGTGCATGAAAATTAAGGTAGGCTGTAAATCAGATAGATCCCTGTGAATTTAAGTGTTGTTTAAGTGTTATGAAGTATTTATTTGTTTTGGTTTGTGAAGGGTTTGAAACGAAAAATAATTGTTTGTTAAGTGTTGTCAATTTAAATGGCGTTGTACCTATTTGTGAGATGAAAGGTAGGCTCTAAACTAGATTCCTGTGAATTTAAATGTTTAAGTGTTGTGGATTGTTTGTTTTGTGAAGTGTTTGAAATAAAAAAAAATTGATTGTCAAATGTTGCGAATTTAAGTGGTATTGTACCTAACTGTGAGATAAAACGCAGGCTCTAAATTCTGTCCATTTAAGCATTCTTAAAAAGGACAAAAATTCGGCATAAACCATATTGTTTAACATTGCGTGTTTGTGCCTTCTGCAACAAGTGTTTTTGTTGATTCCTACTTACTGGACCATTTTCTACAATTTTGTCATTAGAACTTTTCGTGCATCTCGCTTTATTGCTGTGTCAATTTTTCTAGCATTTTAATTCTCCGTTAGGCTCACCGCTATCACTTCTAATCGATCAATCATTGCCCCTTTTCCAAAGAGAGACCAAACGTGAACATTCGCTGACCTTTCTTTACAAATAAATGTAGGCGCTTAAGGATTTTTCTAAGATTCCTGAATATTGCAAAAGCTACAGTTTTCTTTTAAAATTTTGCTTATCACGTCTTTTAAAAGCTTATTTCCATCAAGTTCAAAACGGGATTAGTATGTTCTATTGCAAATTATGATAATTAGTCTGCGTTCCATGAAAGATCCAAAGGGCTTTGTTGGAGTTATTTTTGTTGTATAATTGTCATTTATGTGATGTGATAAGTACTTGTAAATTAAAATGATTGACATCATTAATGAACTCCTGGAAAGACGCAATTTTCTCAGTTTATACATGAGATAAATTGCAAATGATAGAACTTAAAAAAATATTCTAGATATTTAAAAATTAGTATTTGTATCGTGGAAAAGCATCATTGATGAGTTAGGATCTGATATACTACCCCAAATGTATATAATAGGTCAGTGTTTTTTAAAGTGTGTTCTGTGGAACACTTGAGGTTCCACGACAGTTTTCCAGAGGATCCGCGACGTGATAGTTTAGTGTAAATGTTTTTAAAAATTAACGAAAACGAGTGAAATTTAAACGAATAATTTGGACCATATAAAGTTTAAAAACCTTTTCTCGTTTTGTGGTTTGCCATTAAGTTAAATTTTAAATGGGGTTTCGCGACTAAATTCGAAACTCTTTTCACATTTCAAGTGTAGAGAATGAACACTGAAACAAACATGTTTTTTTAATGAATTACTACTCTTTGGTGCTATAGGACGCTGTTGGGCGGTAAGGAAATTGGGTTTTTTCGTTGCTGTAATTCATAACGCCGACTTCGTATGTGTAAAATGGATTATTTCACAAATGATGAGATGGCTGACATTCATATGGCGCAGGATATCGCACTGGCTATGGTAGAATGGTCGCATGCTGTAGTTAAGTGTTCGATCCTTGACGGTGCACGAAACCATCCCCATGTCTGCAGAGATACTTTGATAAGATAACTTAAGTAAGTGGGTAAGATACTTTGATAAAAATATTTAAGTAAGTGGGTAAGATACTTTGATAAGAATACTTAAGCAAGTAGGTAAGATACTTTAATAAGATTACTTAAGTAAGTGGGTAAGATATTTTGATAATATTGCTTAAGTAAATAGATGATTAAAATACTTTGATAAGATTACTTAAGCAAGTGGGTAAGATACTTTGATAAGATTTCTTAAGTGGATAAGATAATTTGATAAGATTACTTAAGTAATTGGGTAAGCTACTTTAATAAGATTGCTTAAGTAAGTGGATAAGATAATTTGGTAAGATTACTTAAGTAATTGGGTAAGATACTTTGACAAGATTACTTAAGTAAGTGGGTAAGATACTTTGATAATATTACGTTCGTTGTTTTTCATTGTTTCCTGCATTCTAATTTGTTTAATTTAATATTCAAGTTCTAAACACGTATATGCTCTTTTGAATTAGGAATCTCAAATATTTTAATTTATTTTTAACACTCCTAATTTCATAATTATATGTTAAACTGAGTTTTAATTTGAAATCTTTCGCAGCTTGCATACTCCATATCCTCGAGTTCATTCGAAACACGGTTACACGTTTTTTGCTAGTATATAATAGGTCGTTAATTTTAAAATGTTTCGTAAAAAATCCCTAAATGTCTCGCTTTTCCAGTTGTCGACAGCTTAGTAATGTTGGTCGATGCATATGGCTTATATCTGTTAATAGAAAATATTTTGATACAGTTAATGCTGTTAGTTCTTAAAATTTTCAATTTTACTCTTGTACTACATACTATCATCATTGTTACTGTAATTATTATATGCTTTACAATAGGGTACAATGCGTTAAATCTTAAATTCGAAAATGTCGTGTTCTAATGATGATAATTAATACAAATTATATTTAGTTCTGTTTTTTCATATAATGTGTCTATATATAACATTTTATAGCGGCTAAGGTATTGGATTGTGAGTTATTATGTTCATAGCAGACGTACACACACACACAGAGAAAGAGAGAAGGAAAGATAGAGGAAGGGACAGACGAAAGTTTTTTTACTAAAAGTGTTAAAAGTGTGTTCAGTACGTTTTAAAAAGAACTTATTCGTTAAAATCTTCAATTCCAAAATTTTCTCGAAAACAATACTTTAAAAATAAATTTCATTTACTAATATGAGTTTTGTATTCAGCACGCCTCTGTAATTATTAAAATTGAAAGATAAACCTTCTTGGGTATAATGCCCTGGAAACAAAGTATCTCAGTACAAAGCAACAAATGGCCGCTTTCATAATGAAAAGCTTTTTCAGTGCGCAATATTTCCCTCGAGAAATATGGCATAAATATGCATGAAATTATCTGATGATTGGTTAGACTGAGCAAACACTAAAGTGATTAAGTATGTTTATTCAACACATGTGTTACGACATTATTAGATACATGTAGTATGTGATATTGTGATATTATAATATTTAAACAATTCTAGTGTAAAACGAGATATTACTTGTAAGATGCTAAGGATCATCTGCTCTGTTATTTTCCATATAATGTATAGTAAGTATTAGGGTTGCCAATTGAGCCATTTTTGGGATATTTAACATTCAGAAAAGGCTAAATCTAACCATAGACGTTTTCAATCTGTAAAGACATCTATGAAACTAGCCATGTTTCGCTATGATTCTAGCCGTAGAACTCATTCAAATCTGGGAAACTTTGGGTAGGAATATAGTATTGAAATAATGTTCCTAATTCAACTGGCAAAAGGAGAGCGGGATTGCAAATGTTTTCTGACCGCCTGTAAACCACCTCTTCTGTGACTTAGAAGGCTAAAAATTTCCATATTTATAGTATACACCACTGGGTCGATCATGACTGGACCAATTTTTCATTATGGCGACTATTTTCAGCACTAAGCGCTGAACATTCCCAAACAAAATCAAACTTAAGAAAGAAGTATCGGCTTATTTTTTTTTAAGTATTGGTTTCCCTGCATTCGATAGGCTTAAATACTAGTACCAGGAGTGTCGACACGTCACAATTTCAAAACACTAATTACTAACAAATGACAAAGATCAAACAGATCCAAAAGTCATTTTATTATACAATCTTCCTACAGACGTAAATACAGCCAAAGCGCTTTCGAACATCTTCCATGTTCATCCTCAGTGGCAATACAATTAGAAATAGATGCCAACGTGCTTAAATACAATTCAATACTGATAAGTAAAATTTGCATATCATGAAAATGTCAGCCGCATAAAATAGTGGATAATAAATCATATTTAAATTATAATTTATGCAAAGTTCAAAGAAAAACACTTCAATTTTTAAACTAAATAACTGTTTTTTGAACTGTTTAAACTGTTTTTGAAGTTCAAAAAACAGTTATTTAGTTTAAAAATTGAAGTATTTATCTTTAAACTTTGTATAAATTATAATTTAAATCTGATATATAATCCACTATTTTATGCGACTAACATTTTCATGATATGCAAATTTTACTTAACAGTGTTGAACTGTATTTAAGCACGTTGGCATCTATTTCTAATTGTATTGCCACTGAGGATGAACATGGAAGATGTTCGAAAGACATTTGGCTGTATTTACGTCTGTAGGATGATTGTATAATAAAATGACTTTTGGATCTGTTCGAGATTTGTCGTTTGTTAGTAATTAGTGTTTTTAAATACTAGTCTTCACATAAAATTTCATAATGGTACTCTCCATTTTTACTTACACACATAGATAGTGTAATGTATAGGGGAAATGCTGGGTCGAAAATTCGAATTCGAGTTTTCGGCGGAAGAGCATTCCTGTACTCGAAATGAACATTTTTGAGATAATGTCTGTGTGTGTGTGTATTTATGTATGTTAATGTGTGTTCGTTCATGAATTTGTGGAAGGAAGACCTCATGAACGAATGAAGAGTTTCGAAAAAATTTTGGTACGATTTGTACAATCAGTGAATACTGAAACTCTATTGATTTTAAACGTGCTCGAATGTGATAACGACCTCCAAATTTTCGATTTTTTTAAAAATATCATAAAATAATCAGGACATTCAATAATGTTAAATAAATCATTTCTCAATATATACGTGATTTTAGGAAACGAATGACGCAAACTTTAGTTTGCTAGCTTGAACCGTTATCGAGACAGTGCACATTAATTCAAATAAACGTATCTAAACATTACATAAAATTGATAAGTAGTAAGTATTGTCAAATCTTTAACACTTGGCGATAAATTTGACGATGTTGGTGGTTCTTTTGGCGAAATATCGTCAACTTGCGACTTTTTATAAACAGTGCCAAATTAATGAAAATACTGCTAAATTAGCAAAAATGACGCTAAAGTTACGAAAATGAAACCAAATTAATTAATTATAACCTTAATATATTTTAATATATGAACTATACTGATTAGTAGACGCTAGAAATATTTCCAATTGTCAAATTAGATTTAATGCAAAATATAAGTTAATTCGGGTACTTAGAAATATTTTTATATGTTGTCAACAAGAAAACATTAAATGTTAGTGTACTTTTTGAAGTTTAAAGCATGGTGCAGTGGATATTTGTCCATCCTTATTTGGCATTGAAAGACGTAAAAGTATTGCATTATGTGGAAAAAGTCATGTGCTGCCTATATGAGATGTTTCTTTTCAGTTATAGTATCCACAGCTTACATATATATATATACAGACGCATAAGAGCACCCATTCCCTCTGAGCACATTTGAACCTTAAATGATTGAAAATGTGCTCCAGAGTTTAAACGTTATAATCGGTCAAAATCTCGAATTAAAAAATATTTCGGTAAAACAGTATTCTTTGTACAATAGAATAACAAAGAAAAGAAATGAAGAAAAATCCATCTTTTGCGAACATACATAGATGCGACTTTTTTTTTTAGATAGTGAAATACTTTACCGTGTTTTTGATCAATTCCGATGTCAGAACGCAATTTGGAAGACATATTGCTGTACAACTTCTTCTTTCGTGCTTTGTTTGGATTAATTTGCATGTCAATAACATCTTTCTGGGAATGGAATGCCACATATGTTTAAAACATTGCTCGACTGATGCACGTAGATAAGAATGGCGAAATTGTACTAACACAGTTGTTGAACGAAAACTACAGTGGAGAAATAGAGTTTTTATTCCTGGCATTAAACGACTTTTAAGGTTTAATGCTTTCTGAATAAATTTTTAACACTTGGAGTATTTCGTGTATCTTATGGTATTGTATAGATGAAATCTTATTTCTTCGAAAATTTTCGAATTCAAGATTTGTCGGAGAAACAATGTTTAAGACTTCATGAACACATTTGGTCTAGTTTTGGATAAATGTTCGTCTCTCTCTCTCTATGTGTGTGTGTTATTGTGGTATCGCAATATTTGAGCTATCTATATGTGGTTTCTAGAAAATACTTTAAGCACCCAAATAGCTTTGGAACGAAACGTGTAACATCGGAATGAAAAGTTTTGCAAGTGTACAGGTTAGGACTATTTGTACTAAAATGACTGTCTCTTCGAATAAAAGTGATTGCAATACCCCTTGGCGAATAATCGGAGAAGTTAGGAATGGGAGATCGACATCGAAACAAGAAGGAGAAAAAAATATTAATTATAAAGTTTTAAAGCGATATTTAATTAGTAGCAATCGGCATAAGGGTAGCACACAATATGTACATGGCAGTCAATAAATACCTATCACCCTTCATCGATTGCTAGATGCTGTAACACGGTGTTACTTGCAATGCATTCTAAATTACGAGATAAAATTCTTTCTAATATCGATTTAATCGCTATCATATTTTTCTTCTTATTCATTTTGGTTCTGTGGCAGCAGTCGACTCTGCTCCTGCCAAAGACATCTATTGAAGATGATAGGAACATGAACCCGAATTATAAGTTCGGAGTGGAAGCTAGCTTTTACTCTAATCTTATAATGTCGGTCTTGTAAGCACGAGGTTACGAGTTAGGTTCTGGCACACCATCCATCCGCTACAATGATGACTGTACGTTTGAAACACGCAACCTTCTCTCTCCAACGATCTCACCTATCAACACGAGATGGCAGCACCACACGGAGCCAGATGCTCTACCACTCCCTTTCTGGTTAACCACGACTGACGTCTCGCCCGCTGTACGACACGCCTCCCGGCCATTCAGCCCCTCGACTGAGTTTCGAATGGGGACGCGTGGGGGTTTTCTGGGTGGCCCTTCCTCACTGAAATTCGACCGGGGCTCCTCATCAGGTGGGGGAGTGTGTGGCAGCAGCCGACTCTGCTCCTGCCAAAGACATCGATCGAAGATGATAGGAATATGAACCCGAATTATAAGTTCGGAGTGGAAGCTAGCGTTTGCTCTAATCTTATAATGTCGGTATTGTAAGCACGAGGTCCCGAGTTCGGGCCTGGCACAATTACAATCGCTACAGTTCTATACTACATTGGTTCTACACAGGTTCTATACTACATTGATTCTACACTGGTTCTATATTCCGTCCACTCAAACAGCTGCTGTAAGCCCTCTGGATCAGTCGAGTGATCTGGGTCTCCAACAGGTTCTATATTGGATTTCTATGCAATATGACAATATATATTATACAACAAATTCTGCGTCTATAACTATGTAGGTTGTTACTATAGGTTACCCAAAGGCTCCTACAGTCTCGGGCTGGTGCATCGCACCATTTCAGATCAAAACCTGAGGGCCGAGCTTACTTGGCGAAAAAAAGGACTACCTTGTACCGAGGTGCTATCGCTAGTTGGCGCTTATCCCTAGTATGGCGTTTCTACATTTGCTCAAAATATTGGCCGTTTCATAATTTTAATTTGCGGTATTTTGTAATCATTGTCACCGTTATTGTAGTCAGTGCATTTTGGAGTATAAATTAACATTTGTAATATCTATGGACATTAGATCGAATAAGAAAGAACAATCTGAAAACTTTATATTTAGAGAAAATAATAATAGAAAAACAATTATTTTTACTTGCTTTTACAAAATTGTAGAACGCAACTAATTTTTATTTACATAGAAATTTTTGAATGACATACTTGTATACTTTTTAACTATCATAAATCAGAATTAGTTTTTCCTTTGTGCTTTCGTGACTCGTTAGGTGGATAATCTTATGTCATATATTGCTTAATTTCTCTCGGCAATTTCATTGCATTTGGTTTACATTCTTAGGCGCTCTCACATTATGCACTTTTCACAGAGGGAAACATATTCACATTCTATGAATGCTTTACGCCTTGTCTGGTTAGTCCAGGCATTTTATAAATGACCCTTACATTACGTTAATCTATGTGGTCACAAAAAAAAATCTGATGTGGGCAGCACATGACTTTCCTTATATAATGCAATGAATTTACTACTTTTACAGTAAAAAAAAGAATAGATTTTCTTTATAGTAGATATTTATATTCTTTCCAAGATATTGAATTTTCGTCAATGAGTCGTCATTTTCATTGACTTAGCGTCATTTTTATCCATTTGGCTAGTTTTCGTTACTTTAGCAACATTTA
Source organism: Amaurobius ferox (assembly GCA_951213105.1). Classification (NCBI taxonomy): domain Eukaryota; kingdom Metazoa; phylum Arthropoda; class Arachnida; order Araneae; family Amaurobiidae; genus Amaurobius; species Amaurobius ferox. The sequence goes on from OX578145.1 coordinate 52,536,596, forward strand.
AAAAAGGCACCAAGTTGGTGACATTCCACCTAATTCACCTCTCCAAAAACTCGCCAAGCGTTATGGACTGAGAAATAAGTTATTCTTATAACAGATAAATGACTATTGGCGTTCAAATACAAAAGTATTACTCAAAGTATCTTTTTTCATGAATGGAACGAGCTATATCCATGAGAATGGTGTCACCGAATTTATTGCATGGTATTACATATGAAAAGTGAGCATGTTTCTCAACAGGAAATGTATTTTTATTATTTTATATGACTTTTTGGTAATTTTTTTTGAAAAATGTGCAATATCTCGAGAACGGTTCATGTTAGCGTTCTAAACTTTATGTGAATTGCTTTCTAATGAAACATTACATAAAAAATGTCTATTTGTGTAACTTTATTAGAGGTGTTGATTTTTTGACAATTTTTTCAAAATTTCACTCGAATATTTAGGGGGGTTCTGAACATTCGACTGCGTTTAGAAACAATAATCGTCCAGTGTTTACGAATTGTAATTTCCGTAACACACACACACACACACATATATACTTTCACACACACACACGCGCATACTTTCACACATACACACACACACACACAGACATCACTTCAAAAATGTTCGATTCGTCATCAGGGATGCTTGAAACGTGCTCTCCCGTCGAAAACTCGAATTCGAATTTTCGTCCCCGTCACAATACTTTCCTTATACATTATTGTATATAATGAAAGTAATATAAGCAAAAAAGCAGTATTTACTGCATTGATATATTAAATATTATATTGATTCAAAACAGTAACGGATTAAAACACATTTGACCCTTATATACTATATATTTAGGGGATAAGAGTTTTCACCTCCCCCTTTACACACACAAGCCTAAACATATCAGACAAATCTGCCCAAGAAGCATATATAGATAAACATTTATTACTTGCTCATTTATAAGAGAAATTGAATTAAGCGTGCAGTATTTTTAATACACGTCAGTGTATCGTTGGTCTATGATCACAATTATTGCATGTTATACCCTTCATTTTAAAGGAAGGAAACAACTTTTTCGATTGATACGAAGTTCGACAATGTTCGCTGTAGGAGAAATTGCTTACCTTCCGCCAAGGGGGTCTAATGACATCGCAAACGCAATAATTGCGTCGTGCCCATTTCTCAATGCAATGATTGAAACGGCTAAAGTTCGTTATCATTGAGCCATAAATAATCCCTTTTTTATGCGTGATTATGCCAAATTTGGTCCTATGTTGCCATGTTAAGAAAATATAAAATTTAGTTCGAATTAAAAAAAATATATATTTAGTTCTAGATTTTTCATTACAAAGCTGAATATAAAGTTCCGTGAAAATCCATTTACATGTGTGGCAGCTAATGTTCATGAGAAATCAAACACAGACGGACAGACTGACATCAAGTTAAAAATCGCCAAAACGTGTTCAGGAGGTCCTAAAACATGTACTGTCATCAATCATCAAACGACATCACAGCGAAATCGAAAAATTTCGCCAAAAACAGTACTTTCTCTACTATATTCTATAGTAATGAGAAATTATTAAACAAATAAATTTCTGATAAAATAATAAAAATACAACTCATTAAATACTATGATACGAATTGCAAAATCAAACAGTATTGAGAAATTCATAATTTTGAAAAGTTAAAAACGGCAGTTAATGAGTAACATGACTGTGCATTTGTCACCAGTTCAGATTCACTATAATGAAAAAAAAATCAGGTTCAAAATCGTATCAAATGTACAAAGCTGCTTAAAAAAACTAATCAATAGTGAATCGAGAATAAGAGAAAATGTTCAATGTAAACAAACCAATCAAATCAGCCTTGATGACGAATGTCTGATTGACAGTCGCGCCAATTCCTGACGCAAATCTGAGAAAATGCAAACAATTTTTGATGTATTATATCTAATATAAACCAAACTTTTTGATGCAGAAGATATTCAGAATAAACTTCTGCAACATATTTTACAACTTGACCAATAAAAATCAAAAGGCGAACAACGAATATAATATGGCAAATATCACTTTGAAAAGTTTGTACTTGTCATGTAAAAGCAATGGCGGATGGCAGGTCACTTGATTGCTATGAGCCGAAATGCATGACGAGTCAGTCTGAGTATTTAGAAGCCCTAGGTTGCCCTGGTTCACTTTGCAGATTTAATGGGTTTATAAAATTCCCAAACTGTCTTATGGCGTTTTCTTAACCGTCTCATAAAAAGCCTTTAACACTATTTTTGAAAGGTGATTTCTTCACCAAATCTTACAGTAATATTATACATATGTCTCAGATCTTAATTTCTGACAGGGCAGTTTGAGACAAATTCATTTGGATAAACAAAATGAAGTGTTCTTTGTATTAGTTGTTGCTTTCGATAGAGAAGCAACCAACACTGAAAAATGATTTGAAACTGAAATATGTAATTGCATAAAATTTTATGAGAAACACGTTTCCTGCTATTATCTTGGCATTCCTTTAAACCTATAAATTTCTCAGTAATTGTTCCAGTTTTCAAGCAAATCCGACTGGATTTTTATTTTATGATTAAATGTAAAATATTGAACGGGGCAGAAATGATATTTTATGAAAAACAGCAGAGATAATTTTCGATTATTATCTTGAGGATAAAATTATTCAAAATACGACAAAGTAATATTTCTCAATTTTTTCTTATTTGCCCACTCATATTCCTAAAAGGCATAATTATTTATGAAGAATCTCAAGTAAAATAGACTGTGTGGGTTGTTAGAAATGTTTCTTCATTTACTGCCATTCATCATTTCATACAGTTCTTCTGTATAGGATATTTTTTTTACTCCTTCAAATTTATTTATTGCAATATATCTAAACATTAAAATGATTTCTTATTATCTTTTTTCATAAGTATTCAACTCAATAGATTGGACCGAGATCTATCAAAGAAAATTATTCCAGGTAGTAAATAAAACAGAATGAAATTTAAGACAAGGATTATTAGAATATAAAGATGGAATTTATTTTCATCTGAAAACCATTAAAGTTGAAATTCGAATACTGTAAAAAAATGTTCCATCTTAAAGCAGTAAAATTAATAATTGCCAGGAGATAAAGATGGGTGCATTAATCTTTTCAACTCATTTAAACTAACAGCAAATAATTACTTTGCAAATTTTATTCCCAATGTATTTAAAATATGTATGGTAGTAAATCTATTATAGCAGTGATAATCATTTGCAAACAAATGATTTAATAGTAAAATGATGATATGAAAATAATTTAAAATTTCCTGTTATTTTAGAGGAATAAATAGTATGTCCTTTTTACTTTCTAATGTTGTAGAATATAGTATAGCGAAAGTAGTGTTTTCACGAAAATTTTTGATTGAAGAATTTCAATGCCAATATATGTTTTTCGACCTCCTGAATGCGTTTTAACTATTTCAGGAGGGATCTCCGTCTGTCTGTCTGTGGTTGATTTCTTGTGTACACAATAGCTGCTAGATATATTAAGGGATTTTCATGAAACTTTTTATCTGTCTTTGTGAACGAAAAATCTAGAACTAGACGGAATTTTTTAATTTCGGGCGAAAATTTCAAAATTCATTCGAAATTATATATTTTCTTAACATAGCGTAGGGCAACATTTGATATAATTATGCATAAAAAGGGTTAATTATGACGTAATGATCAAGAAACTTAACAGTTTCAATCATTGCAGTGAAAAATGTCAACGGTACAATTTTTGTGTTCGTGTGACATTATTAGTCCCCTCGGGGATACATTGTCAGACTTGATATCAATCGAAATATTATTTCAGGCTCTTTAAAATGAAAGGCAACTTGCTATAATTGTGATTATTTGAATCAACGATATATATAAATTTCAAATTATTTCTTGCAAAATTTGCAAAAAAAAGTTAACGAACTACTTAAAAATGGATCCTCATCGATTAGAGTCACACTCCAGCTAATTAACCTCTGATTTTAACTAGCAATGCAATTTGTACTTTCCTTATATACATATAATGTATAAAAAAAGTATTGTGACAGGGTCGAAAATTCGAATTCGAGTTTTCGACAGGAGAGCACGTTTCAAGCATCTCTGATCACGAATCAAACATTTTTGAGGGGATATCTGTCTGTGTGTGTGTGTGTGTGTGTGTGTGTGTGTGTGTGCGTGTGTGTGTGTGTGTGTGTGTGTGTTTGTGTGTGTGTGTGTGTGTGTGTCAGTGTCTGTGGAGACGATATCTCATGAACGGATGGAACGATTCGAATGAAATTTGGTATAAAAGTTACAATCTGTGAATACTTGAACCCTGTTGTTTTTAAACACAATCGAATGTTCAGAACCCCCTACATTTTCGAGTGGAATTTTGAAAAAATCATCCAAAAATCAAAACCTTTCATAAAATTACACAAATAGACATTTCTTAAGTACTTTTTCCTTAGAAAACGATTGACATAAACTTTAAAATGATAACATGAACCGTTCTCGAGAAATTGCATATTTTTCAAATAAATTTATCAAAACATCCCATAAATTAAAAACTATATGTTTATTGTTGAGAAATATATTCACTTTTCATATGTAATATCATGCGATACATTTTGTGACATCATTCTCGTGGATGTAGCTCGTTCCATTCATGAGAAAAGGTACTTTGAGTAATACTTTTGTATTTGAACGCCAATAGTCGTTTATCTGCTATAAGAATAACTTATTTCTCAGTCCATAACGCTTTGCGCGATATTGGCAACGAATTTGGCGGATTGTCGCCAACTTGGTGACTTTTTTAAAAGTTGCCAAATTAACAAAAATCTCTCCAAATAGATAAATATGACGCTAAATCAATGAAAATGACGACTCATTGACGAGAATTCAATATCTTGGAAATAATATAAGTATCAATTATAAGAATAACCTATTTTTTTACTGTAAAAGTAGTCAATTCATTGCATTATTTAAGGAAAGTCATGTGCTGCCCACATAAGATTTTTACTATATGGAAGGCGATGTTCTACAAAATTTCAATTTTGAGATCCATAATGGACAACCTATCTCCTCCGAAATTTGATGCGAAATACATATCAACACCATTTAAGCTCTATCTATAGTTGATTTTGTGAAAAATGCTTCAGAGACATTTTATGTTAAAAACAGTTTCAGTGGAAAACTTTTGCCACCAATTTGAGAAATATTTAGTTTTTCCAAAATGTTTCACATTAAAAATTTTGATATATATATTGTTTTTACTTAAGCATGCTTTTAATTTTTGAGGAGTATATTTTCTGTTCACTCTCCTCCCATTGTATATTTGGTAGATTGTTCTATAGTAAATTGCACGTGATGAATTAAGAGAATGGACGCAAAATAGTAGTATTTTTAGATATGCTTCAAAAGTTTCGCTGTACCTGATTAGGCCATTACCGTACTTCCTTTTCCCCTTTTTCACTATAGCAGAAACCACTCAGAATAACTAACATGCATGCAATCGTCTATATTTTAAGAGAATTTGGTTTGATCGGTTGGGTAATTTCTGATATTTTAAAGTGAAGTTCAAAAGACGAAAATAGATGAACAGGCAATAGATTCAATAGTTAATTTATGAAAAGGCAATACAATTAAAGAATCATTAAATAAATATATTTATTTTAGATTATACGGCTAAAACTATGTTGGTCTGAAATGGTCCCAAATGCATGAAATGCCAAACAACCACTATTTACATACATACATACATACATAAATACTATATACTCACAAGTTATCGTAATGTGTATGATCATTTGACGTAAGCGGAGTTCTAAACATTGAATATTTTCGAAAACTATTGTTCAAATCTTCAACCCTTTTTGTAATAGTTTCACAATGTATTATGTATAGGGTCCGGCAGGGAAACGGGCGATCTGAAATAGATGGTTATTGATTTTAACATATTTATTGCCAAACTTCGATACATATGATCTTCAACTACATAGTCTGATAATTATATTTTGAAAACGGCCTCTCTCAAGTGTCCACCAATCATGTACAGACATTTTTAAAATTTCCGAATTTATTGAGATCCTGACAGAATGAGTAGTAGCTCTATCCTGTTGAAACTAGGTTGGCTGAGAAAATCCAAGACTCTTAGAAGAGTAAGAGGTATAGTATGGGCAATAGGATGCGCGAGAAGTAATTTCCCCTGCTAATGTACTAATAGAAAAAACAAGTACAGTAAATTGCCTGTTTCTCTGTTGGAATCTTTATCATAATATTTTTGTAGGTGAAATAATATACATGGATAGTTAGCATTACATTAATCACTTATTTTGATCGTACTTCATATATAAGTTGTAAAGTTAATTAAAATATTTTGAGAAACATTTTACCCTTAAATAAGCAATATATACGTTAAAAATATCAAATCTCCCAATCACTTTAAGAGCTCAAAATATCCTGAAAGTAAGTTAAAATTCAGTAAAATGCTTGATATGCTACTTCCCACAGAGGAATCATTTTCTTCTTGACGTCATTCTATACTTTGACCATTTTATTGCTGAAAGGATTTGCATTAGCGTGACTTTCAGGCTTAAAAGAAGGTATGAGGAAAATATTAATACATAAAAACCATTTGCAAACTCTTCTCTGACGATATCCATATTCATCATTATCGATTTAGTAATTTAAGTCTCCATAAGGATCCATATTCCGAAACAGAAAATTTTGACACGAATGCCTTAGACTCTTTTTACATTTATTACTTTCTAATGAGTGGCAACATTATTTCTCAGAGGAAAGAATGAAGGTTAGTTATAGATTAGTAGAATATTAGTTTCATAGTACTGCATATTTCAATAACGGATGGAATATTTTCAGGCATGAATTTTTTCTGCAGATATACTCTGATGCTCAAAATTACATGGTAATGGCAGAAACTTTACAGAACTTGCATTATAAATAAGGGAATGAAATGAAATTTGATAGAGATTTATTCTTCCATGATTTATCAAATGTGGAAGGAATGTCAGCACTATTAGGGACCTTAAAGAATTATTTCGTAAGTATTGGAGGAAGTGCAGAAATACAATATTTTCTTCGTTTGATGCGGGGGTACAATGTTAAATATTATGTATAATCCTCTCTGACAGCAAATTCTGGCAATGACTTCTCAAACTATTGAAAACTGTACTGATAAGATCTTGGGTAATGTGGCCCACTCCTCTATATGGGCTGTTAGAAGCTCTTGGAGGGTTTTAGGAGGTGGTTAACGTGTCGCAATGTGTCTCTCGAATGAATCCCACGCGTAGTCAGTCAATAGGGTTGACACCAGAGGAACTAGTCGGCGACTCCATTTGCGGAATATATTCAGTCTCCAAGAAATTGCCAACCAGACGGGACCGATGAGACTTTGCGTTGTCATCCATAAGAAAGTAATCCGAGACAACAGATCGCCTGCATATCCTCACGTAAGGGTACAGGAGTTTAATTCTGTATTTATGACTAGTTACCCAGGCACCCTGAAAGATGTGTATGTCTATGATCGCATTCATTTTGATCAGTGGCCAAACAAGAACTCTACCACCGCCAGAGTTGTCTCTTTCTTTGAAATTGGAAGGGATATAACGCTCTTCTTTGTTTGCTACAGTTGTCAATTATTCGGCAATCAGTATTCAAACTGAATAGCGATTTGGTGAAGAAAAGAATGAGTGCCCGCAAGTCGTAATCCCAAAGGTGATATTCACAGCTTCACCAACGTTGGTATTAGAATTTCTGAGGCAGGTCATTCGGAAATAAAGCGTATATTTCTCACTCGTAATTCTTATTAATTTTGTGAGATAGAACTCAGGAATTTTTTTTTTGAAATCTTACAAAACATTCTTCACACTGAATTTGGTTGAAATCGAACTGTAACATTTTTACAATGTGGTGTACTCAGAATTACCGCACCAGATCAATTCGAGCTAGAAAAAGTAATCAGTATATACCTTTCCCTTCGCCTCTCACTCAATCCATTAACTGATAGCGAAGCAAACTGTGTTTAGAATGATCTATGATTATAAGTATAGTATTTCATGAGTGGGGAGATTTTTTCGAAAATGGGTGCGGAAAGATAGCTGCAGACCACCTGTTTCCAATTCCTTTCGGCAATTTCTTGTACTCGTATTGACCGTTTCTGTGTTCATCACAAAGGACTCCGGTCTCGAGTATGCAGATAGCTTCGTTCGAAGACGACATTTGACATTCGGTAGTGCATGTTTTCTTTAAGATATTAAGACTTCGATGCTATAAATTCCTGGGTGAGTTTCGAGGAGACAACTGGCATAAAATTTAAATTTAGCTGAATAAATTATATCTTGAACATGCTGAAGAACTGCGGGAAAATTATGCATTGAAAAAACTGAAAGTTTTATGTTCACTTATGATTGCATTAGAATCTTTATTGCATAAGAAACTCGTGAATGGGGACCGTTTGAATAGACCGTTTGGCCATCACAGAATGTCACCCACAGGACCATGTAGTTACGAACACATGTTCAGAACATGTTTTTAACATTGTATACTGGACCTACTCTTTAAAAAATCAGTGATTCAAGGTATACCGAAAACACCGTAATTCTACTGTTAAATCAGTTCTGCTGATGAAGGCAGGAAGAAGCTCATCATAAACAAACTGTAAACTTACTGTGCCATCTTGCAGTCAAAGATATAGCTGCTGTTTGCGGCGGCAGTTTCTGGCATGGGGCGTCACACTCGGGGTATTGAATGGGGATTATCTTGTTCTGGTCTCCCACGAACACCACTTGTTTCTTGGAACTATTTACAGAATCTCGAAAGGACATTTTGTGAAATGTTTGAAGTTCTAAATATTTATGTCTACAATTGGCCAGATTCTATCCCATAAATTGCTTACCAGCTTATAAATTGGTCTTACTTTGCATCTGGGACAGGTTATAAGAAATATTCGCCATTGCAATTGAGCGGTTTATGTCAATTAAACCGGCGGTCCTTATAGTCGTATAATCTTCTTCGGAATAATCCCACACATAGGTACACGGTCAATGGAACCATTCACCTTTCACCGGCTTTGTTTTTCTATTGATGTTATATAAAAAGTGTAGGCGAAGTTGTGGTAATTGTTTAACATGAAATAAAACAATCATTAAAGATTGTTATTAATAATTTTTGAGCTCTCAAGTATGTTGATATATACTTTACCTTATTGTCTCTAACTTATTTCAAACATTTTCACTTCATATATATTTTTGAAGGATAAAAGTATAAATTTACCTTGAAATTGCTTATTATATAGAATTATCTATCCACAAAAACATAAATACATGCTATTTCAGTTACTTATTTATATTCCAGATAGCTGGTAGATAATTTAAAATTGCATAATTTATATTATAATTTCTTTATATTATATCATGTTGGAATGTGTTGGATAATGTAGAAAGAACAGAAAAAAGGTATCTGGGATGTGATGGCGAACGTAACTTTAGGAGCTGCGTTATTTTGTTCCAACTTACTCTTGATAGAAAGGCATATATTTAGAAAATATGCAGTCATCAAAAAACACGTGTTTGTGAGTGTATGAAAAACCAGCCAGTATCTTCATCTTAAATATTAAATGTGTGGGGTAGAAAAGTTCGAAATTTTGCCTGTTATATAGAAGTGATAAAACTTCAGCTTTTTAGTTGAATCCGTAGAAAAGACGATAAACCATTTTGAATGGCTGATTGAAATTTTTTGTACCGCAAAAAACAGTTATTTTCACTTGGAAATTTATAAAATGTTTTTAGAAAATAAGCATATTTTCATTTAATATGTCTACTTTTAACTAATATGTATGCTTAATGTTTAGTAATTTAACTTAAACTCAGATTTACAAAGAATAGGAAAAATTAAAAGATGAAAATTAAAAAAGAAAATTGAAGAATAAAATTAAAATTTCATTCTTATATATAAAATAAAAATTGAAAGAGTTAAAAGAGAAAATTGAAAGAAAAATATATGTGAAATAAATATTTAACTTCCTGATTAATTTAAAGCTTTTTCCGATGAAGATGAATACATAAAATATTCCTATATAAGATTTATTTCCCTTCACCTACCCGCGTATTAACGGAAGTTAAATAATATGTTACGTATGTTTGTCATTCTGTCTTATATATAAAAAAGGATCCAACTTATTTGCATAATTATTTCGTTCTTAAGCTTAATAGGGAACAAATTTATGGCTGAATCAGTATCATATTTATCTGCCACATTTAAAGTTAAGCTGTAGTAACTAAATACTACATAAGTAGATGTATAAGGCCAAACCACTTTTCTAGAGTTGAAAGCAGAGGGAATATGTCTCCGTCTCATTATTATTCACATTTTTCTGGCGTATTCATCTTTGATTTGAACTGTAACTTTTGTTATATATTTTTTTAACCTTAGGCTGTGACAATATTTGAGCAATGACGTCGTTTACATTTGAAACAAGAGTTGTTTTATAACGTCACGTAGTTTTGAAGCTATGCTTTAGCTCCTACAGAGTTACGTTTGAGATGAGTTAAGATAAAATTGAAAGCGGTTTTTAGTGAACTAGAGCCGAGTAAGTGTTCCATAGTGTTTGAGTTAGGGTTAGGTCTTTCATTGATACAGCTTAGATGTTTTACAAAATGGAGTGAATTTTATAGAAATCGTCGCCACCTAGCTGCTATTTTGCGTACGAATTTTAAGTGAATAAAAGATAATAATCACTGATTTTTTTTTTACATTGAATTTAATTTAACGATTGGGGGACGGTGACCCTGTGTGATTTAAAGCTGAAATGCCTTTCGGCGCGAAATGAAACTGTTGACTCATTTTAACACTAGAACGACAGAAGCGGCCATTTTGACCGCATAATTACTTTGATTCCTCCAAAACGGCTTATCCCAGCCCATTGAAATTTTATGACTTTTCTTAGTTATTGAAAACACAGAAGAAAATTATTCTAGGTTTTATAATAAGAGAACACATCAACGATCTTCCTAGAACGACGGCAGCAGTCAAAGTAGTTATGCTGTCAAAATGGCCGCTTCCGTCGTTCTAGTGTTAAAGCGAAAGGCATGCCGATTGTATCAGAGAGATGCAGAACGTTTGAATGTGTCCGATGTGTCTCAGAGTTTATGTAAAAGGACATGATGACGTTGAGGCGAAACCAGGATCCACAAGTAATGTTCTTCTACTCTGATATTTTTTCAATACAAATACCGTTGAATGGATAGACACGTACAGCAATGAGCGGCATGGTAATGAACAAAAAGGGAAATATACTTTCGACTAAAATTTTTAAATCTGGGAAAACAGATCCACTCAACTATACATGTAAAGTTTTGTGTATATATGTATATATATACATATATATATATATATACATATATATATATTATACATATATATATATTATACATATATATATATTATACATATATATATATTATACATATATATATATTATACATATATATATATATATATATATATATATATATATATATATATATATATATATATATACATATATATATATATATATATATATATATATATATATATATACATATATATACATATATATATTATATATATATATATATATATATACATATATATATTATATATATATATATATATATATATATATACATATATATATATATATATATAT